>NW_019168270.1:11199553-11258770 GCF_002303985.1 Durio zibethinus
GAAAAGAAATTGGTTTCATTGTTTTGAAAACATTGCCTTTTTACTTATTAAAGAAAATTCCTTTTTTTTAAAAGAAAATATATACATTTGGGCTTTCATCAGGTATCACAGAAACCTCAAAACGGTGGTGTCATCCTATTATAGATATCGAGATGCTATTAAACTTAAACTATTCTACGATCCATGTATTTGTCCAAAATCAAGTAAAGGGTAAAAATTTTTTCATGTGTTTTAATTTTGTGTGCATTCTATGAAGAAGGTTCTGCATGGCTCACCTATAGGGTGGTTCTTTATGGTTTTCTATGTGCTTGGCTGGGATTTTTACATGCCTAAAGATTCTAAATTGCTCTTTACTATTACCCATACTAATCTAGTAAGTTATATTGATCTTAAACTATTATAGGATACAAATGGAAAATGTTTAATATGAATAAGAGTACTTTAGATGATTCACCTCATAAGAGTGTAAGTATTTACTTTCTCCTAAAAGGTCGGAGCTCACATAAAAACTCATGCATGTAAATGAATATAAATTGTGTGTGCCAAAGAACAAACAAGCATTTGATATTTTTACTCTTTACCAAGATTCCAATATCTTAAATGCCTCACAATTTATTAGACAACAGAGAAAATGCCATAATTAACATAAGTAATGAATGATATAAATAAACATGAATGTAGGCAACATTATTTGTTTTTCTTTTGTTTTTTGCAAAATTTTTCATTTTTCAAAATTTTTGTTTTTGAAAAATAGAAATAAGGGAATTACTATTAAATATCAATTAAAACCATTAAATCGAAACTTAAGATAGCACATAATTTTTTTTTGGCTCGACTTTAAAAATATCTCCAGTGAAGTGGTCAAGCTGTCATACCATACAGGTTTAGGAATCTGACCACCTCGTTAAAATTTTAAAATTAAACAATGAATTGTCACAAATCTTTATTTGAGTAGATACGATTGGTTACTTTAAAAGATTATTTTTTTAATAAAAATTTTAAATTAATTAAACTTATTAAAAATATAATTTTTTGTATCGAAACACATCTGGTAAAAAAATAATGTTATACATGGAAACATTAACACCCACAGTACCGGTTAAAAATAGTCTAATAATAACATATATTCCTTTAATATTGATAAAAAAATGCCTATAATTTTAAAATTTAAAAATAATGTCTAAATCCATTTATTATGATAAAACCCTTTTTTTGCCATCCTTTTTAGAATCATTTTATTAAAAATAAAATAAAATTTGTGTTTCGAATTTCTCATTCCAGAAAATTTAGAAAAATGTTTTTTACTTAGGTATTTCATAATAATCCTTAAAACAAAGATAATATTTTTTTCATAAGAAATAATTATTAAAGAATCCATTTAATATTAGCAGAGTCCCAAGAAATATTTTACTTAGATATTATCTTATTTTTTTTTAAAAAATAATTTCTTTATATTCATCTTTTACTACACTATATATTTTTAAGAATAGTAAAATGTATGTGATGTAACATGAAGCAAATTAATGATGCAAAATAAACTAAAAGATAAAAATGACCAATTTAATCATATTATAAATCTTTAACTTTATCACTTTATATTTTTTCATTGTTGTTTTTTTAAAAAATATTTAGTGATAAAATGAAAATATTTTTGTGTTTTTAGAAGTAACCTTGTGCTTTATCAACATTATAATATTTATAAATCTGATAATATTAAATTTTTAAGTTCAATTCTCATCATATGTGAATTTAATTTAATTTTATATTAAATTATTTAATTATGTGTTGATTTATTATTTGATTTAATTCAATGATTTTCTTATATAATATTTTCTTATACTATTAAGTTCATAAAAAAATTAATAACTAAAGAATTTTCTAAAATTTTCATTGACATAGCAATTTTTTTTTTGGAACTCTTGAAGGCTTGGCAACAAGAGTAGCTTTTTTGCTTTATAAATAACCGAAAAAAGTCATATATAATCCTAACTAGAAATAAAGAGAATGACTTTTTGGTTTTAATTTGAAATTCAAAACTAGCAATTAAAAGTCCCCTCTCCTCATGACCTGAATATCATAATCACTTATTATGATTAGACTTGATAATTTAAATTATGATATGATTATATAATATGAATACAATATAAAATTAAATACGAAAGTGATAGAGTTTAAAATTTATAATAATAACTATATATAAATTTAACAAAATAAAAAAATATATTTTATATTTTTATATCGATACGAAATATGACATAATTTTTGTGTAAAACACAAAACGAATACATGAATTTCATTATATTACACTATATGAATACGTGAATCGTCAGATTTACTTATGATAAACATGGTTAATCAAAGAAAAAATGAAAAAAGAAAGTATGTAAACATTAAGCAACTAGCTATACATTATTGGCCTAAAACACGACTGGTTTATATTTTGATTTTTTTACCTATGGAAATGCATTTTTTAATAATAAACAATCAATCAATCAACCAATCTAGTAATTAAATAATTCAAAATTTAATACTAGAGAAAATATTCACATGTATGCAAATGCATTTTCATTAATTAATTTCATTTCACACTGTTCAAAAAGAATGATATTCGATATAGCTAGATCAAGACATGAGAATATGGATGAAATATGGACAATCTTCAATTAATTAACAAATCAGTGAAAATATGTTTATATTGCCGAAATCAATAAAAACTAAAAGAAAATATAATAAAAAAGGCCAAAACCTTTGGTCCCTTTTCATAATGATGCTCCTTCCAACAATATTTTATCCCTTGGCCTTTGAGGAAAGTGATGGCCTTGGGGTAGCATGCTGTCTTCTTCCAAATTAGCCACCCAAAAATTCCCACTAATTAGATGAATAATAAAAAATTATAAAGATCTCAGTGGAATTTAAAACATTATATGATGTAAAAGTTGAATTACATAATAGTATTTTTGCTATTTACATGTTTTGATTTGGTTTATATTTTTATTTTTCCTTTTTAAATGTCATGAATTTCATCATCATTATTGCATGGTATCTTTTTGGTATTATTGTTGGGGCCGCTTCTACAAATTTTGCCACAACTCATAACAAATAATCTCTGCAAAGCATATTGCATATAAATTTGTGGGATAATTAACTTCCAATTCAATTTGGTTCCATATGGGTCTTGATTTTTTGAACACTATACTGTTTATATGTATAGGATACTTTCATTTCAAAATTAATATAAAAAATTGTCAAAACAAAATTTATTCATGTTTGACGTCCTATCAATGAGTTCATATAACATAGTGTATAAATAACATCATTGAATTAATTATTAAATCACCACAATAAAAACAAGTCTGGAGAATCATCTATGACATGCAAGTAGACATAACTACATACTACTCATCCATACAAACGGTTATAAGCAACTAATAAAGAACCAGCAAACCAAACTGAACGCCATGTTTCTTTAGAGTACATGAATTTTGCTAACAATGTGATAAGAAGAGGATTTATGAGACATGTAAGCTCGAGTTCGAGTCCAAATAAAACAATACATGAAATTTATCTTAAAGGAATGGCTAAACATGACTTTATTCACAATATCAAACACGAAAATGCGATGAAATGTAAAGCAAATTAGTTCTTCATTGCAAAGCAAAATTGAAAAAATAGAGTTCCGATCAGTTGACGGTGCCATAAAACAGAAAGCTCAAACGATGATAAGTACAATCAAGTATCAACCACCTATCATTGAGGCAAAGAATCGATAAGAATTTAAACAAGAAACTTGATTAAGGAAATCATAAATACATGGCAGTGACAGATTCAAGATTTTTGTTGGGATGTGTTCACTTATAATATATAAAATACTAACGATGGATTTATCAATGTTATCCATGAAAATGGTGTTTAAAAGAAAATTTTGAATGTTTATGAAAATTTTCTTTTAAAATTTCTTATTTTCTAATTTTTAGGAGTGTCCAAAAAAAGATTTGAAGGTATCCAACACAAAATTTTTCTTTAAAGTTTTTTTTATTTTCAATGTACACCCCACAATGCCATGTAAATCCACCACTAGACATGGAAAAAAGCCATATTTACCTGTTTAGCTAACAAGTTTCTCCTGAAATTTTCACTTGCGTAACATTATCCTTGTTTCTCCCAGAGTCATATATAGAGGTATTCGATCTTTCCAATGAATCCAAACTATATCATTGCAGGTGGACTGATTATCAACTATTTCTTCCATTGTGGTGAAACCTTCTGTTGTATTATTCTGAACTTGTTGGGGTTCCTTCACAACAAAAGACAATTCTCATTAAGTAAGTTATGCTAGAAGTAATTAATTAATTAATTATGCATATGACTTGTGTATGTATATAAAGAGTCATCCAATTCATAATAATATGTAGTTATATACTAATATAACTTTTGTTTCCATCATCGTTTCATCATTAGTATCAATATGATAAAGAAAAACAAATTAATTAATTCAGCATAATAGTTAGAAAAAAAAAGTCGGTTAGGTCCTCTGTTACCTCTGTTATGGCAGGCACAGGATGTTTTAAATCCATGATGACACTTGTGGTCAACTTGGGAGATTTGGTTATTTTAAACGACCACATAGAAGGGAATCGGAAATGATAACCCATTGAAGCAAAACTCCTGAGGTCTGATAGCTCAAAAAGATACAATTCTTGTAATTTATGGAGCACTATTCCCTTTTGATCATCTTCAATGTCTAGTTCACCTTGATACCCAAAGACTTGCTCTAGTTTAGAAGGCCCTTTAATTTCGATTCTCTTGAGGTTGGCAAAAGAACGGGTGACACTAAAAGGAAACAAGCTTTTCAAATTGCTGCAACTAGAAATCCGTATGTCTTGAAGACTAGGGAAGGATATAGTTTGGAGATGACCCTGTGATGATGATGCTATTGAAGTTTGGTCCATTTCAATGATTTCTTCCAGCTTCTCACAATACTCTATATTCAAAATTTTCAATTGCGGCAAATTTTGAGCAAGCAGAGAAGAGAAGAGAGATTTCAGCTTATTACAATTTGACACTTTTAAGTCTTTAAGACAAGGAAGGCTTGCAACTTGGATGGGACCCTGCAACTGATGTATACCCTTTAAATTTAAAATCTCTATCGTCCTTAAGAGTAAATGTCCATCTTGAATTTGAAATATATTCTCCCAATTAATAGTGTCGCACAAGTTGTCTTGCTCCAACTCAGAACATCGTAATTCCTATATAAATATAAAAATGTCATAATTTCATTAAAATTTGAATAAATTACAATGGTCAAAGAATATATGATTTCAAAAGTACAAAATCTATTATATATATATATTATAAGATACAAAATTATCAAATAAGATGTGCTGATATACACGTTTATATGAATAATTTTTCTTTATGACATGTAGAATAATGTTTATATTATTATATTATTTATCAAATAACTCTATTTAATAAATTATTTAAATTTAATATTTTTGAATAATTATTTAAATTCAAATCAAACTCTAACAAAAGTTGAAAATTTTGCATAAGTTTTGCATTTAAATATATTAAATCTTAATTTATATATTTTTTTAATTTAATCATAATATATATATACACACTTAATACATTTTTATTTGATGAAATCAGAATCTAAAATTGAAAATAAAGAGTT
Organism: Durio zibethinus; assembly: GCF_002303985.1. Next base: position 11,205,231 of record NW_019168270.1, read on the forward strand.
TATAAAGTGAGAGATCACCTTCTAGCCAAGCTTATTTTATTTATTGTTATTAGAATTAGAAATTGAAGAATACAAGCCTTTTTTTTTTACTTGACAGTTATGATTTATTGGCTTTGATGGGAATGGACAAAAGTTAGAAAGAAGAGTAAACCACATCATACCGTGAACAAGTTCATTTTTGCCTTTATTATTCTCTTTTTTCTTTTATTTTCTTTTTTATTTGCAAAAATCAATATGTGATGGTGTTGGATTGTTTTTACGTTTGCATATTTTTTGCTTAAATGACATTGATTTTTTATCAAATTTCAATAATGGAAAGAAAACATACGTACATTTGGATTGATTTCAACTCGGTAATAGGTATGGTTCATTACTTTTTTTCATATTTTATTGTTTTTTATTTCTTCCATTTGTTTGTTCCTTCAAACTATTTATTTGGTCTTATTTCTATGATATGATATATACATTTGATTTGATTTATTCTAAAAATTTTTTTGATTTATATATTTTTATATATTTATTAAGTTGAATATTTGTTACGCATAAGTTCAAGAGATTTCAACTGTATATGCATTCTCAATTTGTATATTTGATTTTTTTTATAAACGTATTTTGACTTATATTTTAATAAAAGCAAATATATATGTTGAAGTATGTAAAAAATAAAAACTAATAAAAAGCAAATGGCTATGAACAAATTAATAATTATATATGCTTTATTGTTCAATCAAATATATATATATATATATAAAAGAAATTATTATTATTTGATGTTTTATTTTTGGTTCGGGTTTATAAGATTTAATAGTTTATGAATATTCTATTAATATAAATGTCTTTTACAATTTAATAAAATGATTTTTTTTTATATCCATATTAACATTATCATAAAAAATTATTAATTTTGACTATTAAAAGACTGACCCTTGCTTTTTTGATCAAAAAAATAAATAATTAGTAACAAAATTTTTGGTGTTTAGCAAATAAATAAATAAAATTAATTTTTTGATAAAAAAGAAAGGATTTTTGAAATTTTGTAAAAAATTAAACTTAAAACAACAATATGTGAATGCTATCATTTAATCGTATCTTAAAATTTATGAATGTATGATTATATATAGTTGATTAATAAAAGTTTAAATATTCTTTTATTAAGGAAATATAAAAAATTAAAGTTAATTAAAAAATAAATTTAAATTATGAAAATAATAACACGGTTAAAAAAGCTAGTATATATGTAAAACAAATACCATTCTCAAGATTTTATTATAATGTACAAATTAAATATGTTTAATTGATTTTCAAATTCTATTTATTTTATAAGCAAGTGAAATGTTATCTAAATGTTCTCTATGAGTGCCATGTCATCAAAGTTTGCCTATATGTATGCATGCCAGCAGTTTGAATTCCCATCCAAATTGGATTTCATTAAATTAAAATAGTAGGATGGCTAAATTACACACAATAATATTGTAAGGGCTTAAGTGAAATTTTGATTATAATATGGTTAGAGAGCTTATTTTATTATTTTTCCATTACTTAAAAAGGTTTTTTTTTTTTTTTTGATAACAAACAAGTTTAACTCAGTCTTAAATGAGTTGAACATAAAATATTGTTAAAGATGAGAGTTCAACATAAGTCTTGAATGATTTATTTTAATTTTTCTAATATAAAACTTAAATAAGAAACCCTTTTTTGAAAAGAGATTCAAAGCATTGATTATTTTATGAGTATAGAAAAGATTTGGGCCAAAGGTAAAATCTCAAACCATAACGGAAGGAAAGGAGTATAAAATTACCTTTAGTTGAAGCCGTTTGTGGACTACTTGTTGAATAATGAACTTTGCAAATCGAGGACAAACCACTATGGTTAACTTCTCCAATGATGGTGGCACAATGGCGTGATCAACTCCATTCTTTTCTTTTGCCACATTGAAGACATATTGTAGTCGTGGACAACCATGTATTTCAAGAGATGTCAATCTTCGCAAGGGAGGAGGATGGAGAAGAACACTGTCTGATTCTATATTATCATCACTTTCCAACTCTGTGGCAAGGCGTTCCAGTTCATCGCAGTATTCTATCTTGAGTTGTTCTAGCATCACCATGCTTTGAACAAGTGATGGTGAGAAGAGATATTTCAATTTATTGCAGCGACTAATTACTGCAACCTTGAGGCTTTGGAGGCAGACATAATGGTTGGGCCCTTTCCATATCCACTTCAGTTCTGGTAATGACTTTAGCTTCAAACTTGTTAAATTTGGCAGCAGTGGAACGGTTGAGACATGGCCTTCATCTGTTGTATCAATCAGGCATTGCAGCTCTTTACCATCTCTAAGTGTAAGAAAAATTAATTCGTTTAGTCCCCGTGGATCTACATATGGAATGAGAATTTTGTGATACATGATTCCATCCATGGTAAGTTTTCTGACATTGCATAACAATTCCTTGAAATCCTGATAAATTCACAACATAATGAAAAATAGCAGCAACATTAGAAACATATAATTAGATTTCTTTTATTAGGAAAGAGAAAGATTTGAGTTAAAAGAATATTTTTATTCCTCGCTTTTCACTAAAAGTTTGTTACTGTAAAAATTTAAATAATTCAAACTACTGCTTAGAAATCATTGATAGTGACAAATAATACAAGTACGATACGACATGAATATGACAACTAAACAATTTTAAAAATAGAAAACATGGGTATGGTAAAACATGACAATAAAATACATTTTTATATATTTTTAATCCATAAATTTTTTATACGAATATAAATTGAACACAATTATAAAATAATTAATGGTATGTGTAAAAGTAAAATAAAATAAATTTATAAACAAGATTAAAATTATATAGGAAAAAATATAATCAATATAATTATAATTTTTTTAATTTAATTTTTAATACTAATAAATTATAAAATTTTAAACTTTTTAAATAGTTTCATTTTTTCCTTTTCTTCTTTTCTTTTCATTTTTTTTCCTTCTTTTTCTTTTTCTTCCTACATTTTCTTCCTTTTCTTTTCTCTCTTTTTCATCCCGTTTCTTCTTTTTTTTTTCTTTCATTTTGCCCTTTTCCCTTCCCCAAATCATTCGATTTGTAAGCTTTACAAATTCAATAATAGTAGTTATTGAATAATATTTTATTATGTACAGAATTAAAAAGAGAAAAAAATACAAAGATTTTATAAAGTGTGTTAATAGAGAGAAAAAAATATGTAGTGCTAGTTTTTCTCAACCTGCAAACCATGTAATAAGTATACATTTAATCAACCTTTTTTCTTTTAAACATCAACAGAAGCTAATTATATATAATACTTTTATATTTAAATGTGAATGTACTGAATTTTGACGTTTGTGTTATAAGATAAATAATTCAATTAATTATTATCAAAATAAACAAAATTAAAACAAAAATATAGTATAAGAGAAGTACCTTTAAATGGGCCTGCAACGTCTTAAACTCAGTTAATTGGGGACAACTGCGAACTTGGAACTCCTTCAAAGATAATGACATGACAAAATTTTCTGGACAAAAACTACTCAACTTCTCTAAATTTTTAAGCCTTAAAATTTGCAATCTCTGTAGCACAATATGTTGTGGTGGACGTCCACCCTTACCCTTTGTCACATTGAAGACCTGCTTTAGTTGAGAACAATCAGTTATCTCAACAGATTCCAAATAAGGAAGTCCTTGAGCTAAAGTGAATGGAAACACATATTTCAATCTTCCGCAATTAATTATCTTGAGAGTTCTCAACTTAGGCCAGCGGAGAGGATAGCCATCCATCTTTGAAACTATTTGATCCTCATTTTCTGCTTCTCCGAAGATTACATGTTCCAAAGAGCCGCAATCTTTTATGTCGAGTTCTTCTAGATGCTCCAAACTTTGAGCAAGGGGAGTCGAAAAGAGATATGCCAGTTGCACACACCTCCATATTATCATAGTCTTAAGACTTTGGAGGTTAACAAGATGGGTGGGCCCTTTCCATATCCACTTCAATTCTGGTAATCTGAGTAGCTCCAAAGAAGTTAGATTAGAGAGCAGCTGTACCTGACATGAATTCATTGATTGAAAATGCAAATAAATATGGACAAAACATTATATACAAAGGCAATAATAGTAGTTATTGAATAATATATAATTTAGAAAGAATAAAAAAAAGAGAAAAAATACAATGATTTTATAAGTGTACTAATAAAGAGAAAAAAAAAGAGATATATAGTGTTAGTTTTCTCAACTTGCAAGTCATGTAATAAATATACATTTAGATTAGTTACTAATATAATTTAATTAAACTTTATCTCTTCTAATCTTCAATACAAGTTAATTATATGAGCAATATATAAAGTAGCAATTTCTCATTATCCATTAAAGGAAAAATGGAGAGAAAACAGATACCTCAAGCTCTCCCACTTCTTGGGGAAAATCAAAGACTTGTTCTAATCTATCGCACCCAGATATTTGAAGTATTTGTAGATGCAACAAACTTTGAGCAAGGCAAGGCGGGAAGATCGCTTTCAATTCATCACAACTCCAAATGTTTACAAACTTCAGACTTCGGAGGCTTGCATGATATTGATGGGTTGATTGTGATTTCCATATACTCTCCAATTCCGGTTAACAAAATAGCATCAAACTTGTTAAATTTGAGAGTAGCGGCGTCTGACTAATTTCTTCCTTTTCAAGAAGCCCATCCATTTCAAATACCACTTTCAACCGCTTACAATCTGCAATGGTCAAATCTTTTAACTTTTGTAAGAACCTAATATGCCCATCTATTTCAAGAGATGTCAATTTTGGCAAGGGCGGATGATGGAGAAGGCCACTGTCTGGTTCTACATTATTATCAATTTCCAACTCAGTGGCAATGTGTTCCAGTTCATCGCAGCGTTCTATCTTCAGTGTTTCTAGCATTACCAAGCTTTGAACAAGTGATGGTGAGAAGAGATGCTTCAATTTGTGATACATGATTCCATCCATGGTAAGTTCTTTGACATTGCATAACAATTCCTTGAAACCATATGATGGGACATCCTGATAAATTCACAATATAATGGAAACTATTAGCAGAATTAGAAACATATAATTGGATTTCTTTTATTAGGAAAAAGAAAGATTTGAGTTAAAAGAATAATTTTTTCTATCGCTTTTCATTAAAAATTCATTATTGTAGAAATTTAAACAATCAAGTTGAGTATAACTAGAACCTAGAAAGCATGAATAGTGACAAATAATATAGTTAAGACATGACATGGACACGGCAACACAACAATTATAAAAATATATTTTTATATATTTTTTATCCATAAATTTTTACTACGAATATAAATTGAATACAATTATAATGTAATTAATGGTGTGTGTAAAAGTAAAATAAAATAAATTTATAAACAAGATTAAAATTATGTAGGAAAAAATAATCAATATAATTAATTTTTAATACTAATAGATTATAAAATTATAAACTTTTTAAATAATTTCATTTTCCCTTTTTTTCTTTTCTTTTTTTCCTTCTTTTTCTTTCTCTTCCTACATTTTCTTTTTTTTCTTTTCTTTCTCTTTCTCCTTCCTGTTTCCTTTTTTTATTTTTTATTTTTGTTTTTTGTTTTCCCTTTTTACCCTTTATCAAATTGTACGATTTAAGAGCTTTATAAATTCAATACTAGTTGTTATAGAATAATATTTTATTATATAAAGAATAAAAAAAGAGAAAAAAATACAAAGATTTTATAATGTGTGTTAATAAAGAGAAAAAAAGATACAGTGTTAGTTTTCTCAACCTGCAAGCCATGTAATAAATATACATTGAATTAAACTTTTTTCTTTTAAACATCAACAGAAGCTAATTATATATATTACTATATAATACTTTTACATGTAGATGTGAATGTACTAAATTTTGACGTTTGTGTTATAAGATAAATAATTCAATTAATTATTACCAAAATAAACAAAATTAAAACAAAAATATAGTATAAGAGAAGTACCTTTAAATGGGCCTGCAACGTCTTGAACTCTGTTAATTGGGGACAATTGCAAACTTCGAACGCCTTCAAAGATAATGACATGACAAAATTTTCTGGACAAAAACTACTCAACTTCTCTAAACTTGAAAGTCTTAAAATTTGCAATCTCTGTAGCACAATGTCTTGCGGTGGACGTCCATCCTTATCCTTTGTCATATTGAAGATCTCATTTTCTGCTTCATCAAAGATTACATGTTCCAAAGAGTTGCAATGGCTTATTACGAGTACTTCCAGATGCACCAAACTTTGAGCAAGGGGAGTCGAAAAGAGATATGCCAGTTGCCCACACCCCCATATCATCATAGTCTTAAGACTTTGGAGGTTAACAAGATGGGTTGGCCCTTTCCATATCCACTTTAGTTCTGGTAATGAGTTTAGCTTCAAAGAAGTTAAATTAGAGAGTGGTCGTACCTGACATGAATTCATTGATTGAAAATGCAAATAAATATGGACAAAACATTATATACAAAGGCAATAATAGTAGTTATTGAATAATATATAATTTAGAAAGAATAAAAAAAAGAGAAAAAATACAATGATTTTATAAGTGTACTAATAAAGAGAAAAAAAAAGAGATATATAGTGTTAGTTTTCTCAACTTGCAAGTCATGTAATAAATATACATTTAGATTAATTACTAATATAATTTAATTAAACTTTATCTCTTCTAATCTTCAATAGAAGTTAATTATATGAGCAATATATAAAGTTTAGCAATTTCTCATTATCCATTAAAGGAAAAATGGAGAGAAAACAGATACCTCAAGCTCTCCCACTTCTTGGGGAAAATCAAAGACTTGTTCTAATCTATCGCACTCAGATATTTCAAGTTCTTGTAGATGCAACAAACTTTGAGCAAGGCAAGGCGGGAAGATGGATTTCAATTCACTGCACTTCCGAATGGTTGCATTCTTTAGACTTTGGAGGCTTGCATTTAGACCCTCAGGATCTACGTTTGGGACAATATTTTTGTGTCCCATGACATTCTCCAGAGCCAACTTTTCCACATTGCAGAACAACTCGTTGTATGCACTTAATGAAGTTGAGTCAATAATTTCCAAGGTTCTAAAGCTTGGCCCCTGCATAAATTCAACATCTTTATCTACAACTATAATGTAGCTTTGTAGTTTAGGGAACACAAAGTTTTCTGGAAAACATTGAGCAGTAGAAACCCTCAGTGACAGCACAGTCAAACGAGACAATGAATTCAGCTCCGATAAGTCAACATTGTTTTTACATATCACGTATAGTTCTTGGAGTGATGTCAACCTATTTGTTACACACAAATACAAAAAAGTATTATCAAACACTTAAAGCGAATCATAAAAATAGAAGTAAACATAAATTAATTTTAATTACCTCAGCAAATATAGCATGATTCTTCAGCACCTTTTCTTATAAAAAAAGGTTTGAGCATTTTTTTATTGTTTTGTAATTCATGTGACAATCATGTTATATAATAGCATTTTTTTAAAAATGGAAATGACTACAGCTCTGAATGCTTCATGATAACGGGAGTGACCAAAAGCTTAAGGTAGATATTTTTCCCATAGTCTAGAGTCAAATTATTTAATAAAGTAAATAAAAGAAAAATAAATAACATAAAACTAAATACTTAATTTTGGGAAATATGATTAAATAAAATAATTGACATCTACTATTACCTTGATAGTAAATTAGGGGGAAAATTGATCTGTTCTCTTCCAGAGTCAAAAAAATGTAGCGATTTTAGGCCACGCAATGCCACTAATTCTTCAGGTAACTCATAAATATTAGTACCAGAAAATGCAAGAATCTCAAGGTTTTTCAAATTTCCCACTGATGAGATGTTCTCCAACTCGCAATTTACAAGGCACAGAGTTCGAAGATTTGTTACCAAATTAAGTACTTCTAGTGAGAAAATGACATTTTCGAGATGCAAAACTCGGAGGGCTTTCATTCCTTCAACAAATGCAATCGGAACTTTCACTAAAGTCTTTCCTGTAAAAATCAAAATTTTGAGTTCTGGAAATTCTAATTTTTCAGGAAAAAAATTTATGTTGCTGTTCCAAAGGGAGATTGCTGTATGAGATCCACAACTTTCACTTGTAGGCAATTCCATCAACCCCTCTTTTACCATGAATATATTTTCCTCTGTAGATGCTATCCAATGAGCAAAATCACGAACTACGTCATGCATGCTTACGTATCTTTCATAACCAGTTCTCAATAACAAACCAGACTCGTGGAGGTTTGCTAGTGCTTCACGAATTTCTATCCGCACGTCTTCAATTGAGGAAATATGAGAAAATAATCCATAACCAATTGCAAACATAACCAACTCCTCAATCTTAATAAGCCAATCTTCTGGAAAAAGGGAACACAGCAATAAACATGTTCGAATATTATCTCCCGTCAAATAATCATAACTCAGTTTAAGGCAGTTGTAGATACCTTGAGAAACCTCTTCATTGTCTAAATGTCTTGAGTCCTTGAGTCGCTTATTTGCTGCTTTCCACCCATCTAGACTTGCACCTTTTAAAGCTTTTCCGATTGTTACAATTGCAAGAGGCAAACCCTTGCATTCACGAGCAACCTCCTTGGCTACATCATTCAATCTCGAAGAAACATCTTTTAGACCAGCAGTATCTTTGAACAAAGCCCATGCTTCATCTTTGGATAAGATGTCAAGTTGAAATTTCTGTTGACAATTCATACGAACACAGACTTGTTGAAGACGTGTGGTCAGAAGCATTTTGCAACCTCCGTGTTCAACACCGAAAGGAATACCTACAGTCAGCAACTTAAATTCATTCCAAACATCATCGATAATTACGAGGATCTTCTCCACGCCTAGCAATCTCTGATGTAACTCTTCTGCTTTTCCTTCTGGCGTGCTTGCTTTAAATTTCAAACTTAATAATTCTGCTATTTTATCTTGAATTTGTCGATGTTTGGAGTTTGGGACATTGTAGCCATCACAACTTTGTCAAAGAGCTTCTGCTCTTTAGCATGCTTCCCAACTTCTTTTGCCAAAGTTGTTTTGCCCACCCCTGGCATTCCATACAATCCAATCATGTTCACACCATCAGTATTTAGAGCCTTGATGATCTCATTGAAAGTAAACTTTGGAGACTCATTAGGCATGAAATTTTTAGAGGGGAAGAATTCTATTCCTTCTAGAGGAGCACGGTGGCCCACCCGTGGAAAGTTACAACTCACAAGAAGTTTATCGATAGAGATCGTCTTCTTTGCCACTTTCTTACTTAAGCAATATCGCCAACCCCAACTTGGACACCAATTGAAACACTTCATACGTTCTATTTGAGCTTCCAAACACTGGGTTTCTTCCAGTTCTTTCTCTGCCCTTTTTCGCCAGTCTTGGACATCCTTCTCAATTACCTCATTTTGCCTTATAGCCTCTTCGACATCATTTTTTACCCGATCACTTTTCAATTCAAGTTCTTTTCTCCGATTCTTGAATTCTTCAACAATTTTCCCAAATTGGAAAAAGTAACTAACATAAGGTGATGCATATTCTGTTGTGATGTTTCCTACAGCATTGGCAGCACCAGAGGCAATAAATTCACATGCCATTCTTTGAGTATCTGCGGTTGAAAAACAACTTTAATAATTAGTAAACATATAAACAGCTAGAGAGACAAAAGAAATTGTGAATGTTTGCGAAGTACCTTAATTACTTTGGGAGTCAATTGTGAAGTAGAAGAGAAAAATTGTTGATGGATCAACTTGGAAATTGAAAATTCTGCAAAGGGAAGAAATTATTCAGTGTTCATGTGTATATTAAGAATATATGTTACATGTGTTAAGAGTAAATGCAGTATATATTTTGATCATTAATCTATCTAATAGTTTCTCAATTTTTAAATAAATCCGTTTATTTCATTTTTTTTCCTTATAAATGCATTTTTTTTATTTAAATAAGGTAGGGAAACAAACAAGCAAACAACTTTTGAGCATATAAAAAATTATGGAAATAAAAATAATTATTTAAGCATACCAAATTGGGGATGGACATTCTAAATAAAGCTGTGAGAACTTTTTACATCATCAACTCCAGAGATCATTAGGAAAGGAGAATTAAGGAACAACCTTAATAGAAATTAAAAGAAAAAGGGAATAAAGATTAGTAACAATAAGATTATAAGAACATTGAATTATTTTTTTCTTTTTTTGAAGTTAAACGCAAATCAGAATAGATATAGGATGAAATAAAATAAAAAATAGAACTCAAAGAAACCAAAAAATTATACAGCAATACTATTTTTGCTTCTTTTATTGTACAGAGAAAAACACAAGAAAAAAAAAAAAAAGAGACAAATATACCGAGGACATATGAATTTTCAGGATTCAAGATCGAGCTTTTTATTTCTATCCACACAGTTTTTATTTTATTTTATTTTATTTTTTTGAGTTCAAAGAAAACTTAAGTAGAAACTAACCTTATTTGAAATGAACAAAAGAGTTTCAAGTATTTACAAATATTGAGAAGTTGTGCTTGAAATTTTCGTGACTGATTGAAACTACAGAGAAAAGTTTGATCAAAGACTTGTTTAATTTCTTAGGTTTCTCTTTTATCACCGTTATTATCATTTTACTAGCTCAAATCCTTAGTGAAAGACAGCTAGACAAGGGCCCAAGCATCTTTTCCTTTTGTTGGGAGTTGGGCGCAATGCCTTCAAGTCACACGTTTACTTTTTCTTTTTTGTGCTCGGTCAAATTTTTTTTTTTCCTTGAAGAAAACTGATCTATTGATGGTAGTGGGACATGGCATCATTGATGCACTTTTGAATTATTGACCCCTTTATTTTGTCTTTTCTCAATTATTTTTCAACAATCACTTTCTCACCTACTTTGTTTTGTTGGTTTTTCATGGATTAAATTCGATGCATTGAAAGATTTAATGATTCAAAATCTTGTTTATTTCCTCCGTTGATTTATCCTAACGTATGAAAGAAATAGTTTTTCATATCGTCATTTGCTGATATACTGGGAAATTCCACAGCTTACACAAATTTATCGAAATTAAAATCTTATAATAAAAATTTTTATTTTTTTAAGACAATAATTATTTGATAATTGATATTACTTTCGTTTAAAAATATTTCTCATATATTAATTTTTACGAAATTAAAAAAAAACTTTGATTTTAATTTTGTATAAAATTAAAATTTCATAATTTTTTATGTTAAAAAAATAAAAAATAATTTAAAATATAAAAAATTAAATAAGAATTTTAGATTTTAAAAAAAGGAATAGGATATATATGTAACATCCCAAAAAATAACAAAAAAAAAAAAGGAACGGAATGAGTAGTTATAAATAGATTTTTCACACAAATGCGTAATTCGTCATTTCAAGTTCTCGACTCTCTAACCATTTACTCTTTTAGCTATACTTTTTATTTTGTCGCAGGAAAGAAAAATAAGTAAAAGAAATGGAGAATCGGAGAGAAAAGAGGCACCTCAAGCTCACTTTTGAATTATTGATCCCTTTATTTTTCTACTTTTTCAATTATTTTTCAGCAATGATTTTGTCACCTACTCGGTTTTGTTGGTTTTCATGGATTAAATTTATTTTTCAACAATAATTTTCTCACTTACTCAGTTTTTAAGGTTTTGATGGATTGGATTCTGTATCAAATTATGCCCCATGCAATGCAATTAGATTTAATGACCAAACAAACAAAAGAAAGGGTTAATGATTCTAATATTCTTGGTTTTTTTTTTTCCTCCATTGATTCATCCTACCACTTGAAAGAAGTAAATTTTTAGATTATATGAGCTGATATGCTGCGCAGCATCTTAATTACTTTGGGAGCAATATATCGCTCCATGAAAATGAAAATAAAAGAGAACAAATGGTTGATGGATCAATTTGGAAATAAAAATTCTGCAGATGGAAGAAATTATTCAGTGTTCATGCATATATTAAGAATATACGTTACATGTATTAGATTAAGGGCATAGTATATATTTTTATCATTAATCTATCTAATATTTTCTCAATTTTTAAATGAATCTATTTATTTCACTTTTTTCCTTATAAGTTTTTTTTTTTAATATGCCAGGGAAACAAATAAGTGAACAACCTTTGAGGATATAAAAAACAATGGAAATAAAATAATTATTTACGCATACCTAATTGGGGATGGATCTTCTAAATTAAACTGTGTGGACATTTTACATCAACTCCAGAGATCATTAGGAAAGGAGAATTAAGGACCAACCTAAATAGAAATTAAAAGAAAAAGGTAATAAAGATTAGCAGCAATAAAATTATGAGAACATTGAATTATTTTTTTTCCATTTTTTTTGGAGTTAAAAGCAAATCAGAATAGATATAGCATAAAACAAAATAGAAAATAGAAAGCAAAGAAAGCAAAAAAAATTATAGAGCAACACTATTTTGTTTCATTCTAGAGAGAAAAACACAGAAAACAAGATAAATATATCTAGGAAACATGAATTCTCAGGATCCACGCAGTTTTTTTTTTTTTTTTTTTTTTAGTTCAAAGAAAACTTAAGTAGAAACCAACCTTGTTTCAAATGAACAAAGAGCTTCAAGTATCCACAAATATTGATAAGTTGTGCTGGAAATCCTTGTGACCAATTGAACCTACAAAGAAAAGTTTGATCAAAGACTATTTTAATTTCTTTTGATTCTCTTTTATCATCATTATTACCATTTTCCTTGTTCAAATCCTTAGTGTAAGATAACTAGAAAACCGCTTATAATAAGATTTTCTATTCCTTTATAAGGTACCAATTATTTGATAATTGATAGTTGCAAATAAATTATTCACACAAATGCAGAATTCCCTATCTTAACTCTTTAACCATTTACCCTTTTAACTATTTTGTCTGATAGGAAAAAAAATTAAGTTAAAGAAATAGAGAAATGGAGAGAGAAGAGGTACCTCAAGCTCACCCATTTCTTTGGGGAAATCAAAGACTTGATCTAATCCATTACAGTAACAAACAGAAACAATTGTTGATGGATCAACTTGGAAATTTTTTTTTTCAAAGAAAACTGAAGTAAAAACCAAATTTGCTTCAAATGAACAAAAAGCTTCAATTATCAAAAAATATTGAGAAGTTGTTCTTGATATCTTTGTGACCGATTGAAACCACAGAAAAATGTTTCATCAAAGACTTGTTTAACTTCTTTGGGTTCTCTTTTATCATCATTATTATTACCATTTTCCTTGTTCAAATCTTTGGTGGAAGACACCTAGACAAGGGCCCAAGTGTCTTTTACTTTTCTTGGATGTTGGGAGCAATGCTCTTGGGTCATGCCTTTACTTTTTTTTTTTTTTTTTGGGTGCACGTTCGATTTTTTGAAGAAAACTGATCTATTGATGCTAGTGGGACGTGGCATCATTGATGCACTTCTGAATTATTGGCCCCTTTATTTTTGTCTTCTTTCAATTATTTTTCAACAATTACTTTCTCTCTTACTTTTTTTTTTTTTTGGTTGCTTTTGGTGGGATTAGATTCTGTATCGAATTGTGCCCTACGCGTTGAAAGAGTTAATGATTCAAAATATTGTTTATTTCCTCCGTTGATTTATCCTAACAAATGAAAGAAATAGTTTTTTAGATTATCTTAGTTGATGTATTGCAAAACTCTACAGCTTACACTAATTTATCAAAATTAAAATCTTACAATAAAATATTTTATTTTTTTTATAACGTAACAATTATTGGATGATTGATAGTTGTAAATAAATTTTTCGCACAAATACAAAATTTCCTATCTCAACTCTCCATCCATTTTCTCTTTTAGCTATTTTGTTTGATAGGGAAAATATAAGTAAAAGAAATAGAGAAATGAAAAGAGAAGAGGTTCCTCAAGCTCACCTATTTCTTTGAGAAAATCAAAGATTTGCTCTAATGGATTATAGTCACAAACGGAAACAATTGTTGATGGCTCAACTTGGAAATTGAAAATTCTGCAGATAGTAGAAATTCTTCAGTGTTCATGCGCGTATATATTAAGAATATATCATAATGTTTTAGAGTAAAGGCATAGTATAAATGCAGTTTTTATTTAAATATGGTAGGGAAAGAAACAAGTAAAGAACTTTGGAGCAAATAAAAAATTATATTATTTAAGCTTACCTAACTGGGAATGGATCTTCTGAATTAAGGTATGTGGGCGTTTTACATCACCGACTCCAGAGATCATTAGGAAGGAAAAATTAGGGACCAACCTAAATAGAAATTTAAAAAGAAAGGGTAAAAAAATCAACAACAATAAAATTATAAGAACATGAAATTATTTTTTTCTTTCCTGGGAACTTAAAGCAAATCAAAATAGATATAGCATGAAACAAAGTAACACAGTACTTTTTTATCATTAAAAATGAAAAAGAAAGTAGAAAGCAATGAATGCCAAAAAGATATAGCAACATTATTTAAGTTAATGTCTTTATTATTCCTCTTACCTGTTTAAGTTAATACTTTTTATGAAATTTTTAATTTTAAAAACATCAATCTTTTTACGTTTTTTATACTTAAAAGTATTTTTTAGCCATTTATCTTAACTATTTACTGGAAAAATAATTAATTTAAATTTTATGTTGCCTACTTTATTCTTATTTTCATTTATCATTCTTAAGGTGTTATAACACTTTTAATTCATTTTACGTCAAATGATATTAATTTTATCATCTTTTTTATTTGTTTATGTTATTAAGTTTTTTTTAAAGAAGTTTGTTTTTATTTTCAAATATTAATTGTTAACATTTTCTTTTTTAGACCTTAAAATATTTTTTAGCGATTAACCTAAAAATATTTATAAAAAAATAATTAATTTAAATTTTACATTACCAATTTAATTATTTATATTAAAATAATATTGTCTAACGTCTACTCTTATATTATATTATGATTATAATTTTTATAGCCATTTCTTAATCCATTATGATATTTTTAACATATTTTACATCAATATGAATTTTATTACTCTTACATGTTTACGTTTATTCTTTATCTTTTATTATGTTTAAAATTTTCATAACTCTTTTTAATGATGTTATGATACTTCTAAATCATTTTATACTAATTGATATGAATTTTATTATTCTTCTCACTTATTTACATTGGTAATTTTTTTTAAAAAAAATATTTCTAACTCCTTTTACCTTAATTGATATGAATTTTATTATTATTCTCAAAAATTTATGTTTATTATTACTTTTTATTACATTTTAAATTTTATAAATATTTATTTTAATGTTACGACACTTCTAATTAAGTTATTTTTAAATTTTTTAATATTAATTTTTTAACATTAACTTTTTAGCCTTTAAAGTATTTTTAGCCATTGGCTTAAAAAATTTACAAAAAAAATAATTATTAATTTAAATTTACATTGCAAACTTAATTATTTATGTTAAATAATAATTTTACACTTATTTTTAATTATTTATGTTAAAATAATATATTTTTATACTTTTTTTCTTAATTATTTATGTTAAAAGATTTATAACTTTTTTATAACACTTATGACCTATTTTTACAACAAATTATACTAATTTTATAATTTTTCACACATGTTTACATTAATAATTTTTTTGATATTTTATTTTCAAAAATTAATTTTTTAACTTTTAAGTATTTTTTAGTCATTGCCCAAAAAATATTTACATGAATATAATTAATTTAAATTTTACATAACAACTTAATCATTTATGTTAAAAAATATCTTTTTACGATTTATTTTTATCTTTCTATCATATTTAAAATTTTTATAATTTTATCTTAAGTTATTACATCACTTTTAACTTATTTTAAACTAACTGCTATAAATTTTATTATTCTTCTCAATTATTTACATTAATAATTTTTTACAATAAATTTTAAAATATTAACTTTTTATGTTATCATTTTAGCCTTGAAAGTATTTGTTTAGCCATTGATGTTATATATCTATTAATTAAAAAAATAATTAATTTAAATTTTACATTACTAATGTAATTATTTATGTTAAAATAATATCTTTCAACACTTAAATTTTGCTTGGTTAAAATTAAAGATAAAAAAAATCATGAGTGAAAAACTTATTAATCCAATAATTAAAATTTATAATATTTTTTTATTTTATACTTTAAATTAAAAAGTTGTATCCTTACCCCTTTTCATTTTCTATATCAAGTAAAACCTTATTCTTACCTTTTATTACTTTTAAAATTTTCATAACTTATTTTTTAAAATGTTGCAATATTTTTAATAAATTTTATGTCAATTGAAACAAATTTTATTTTTTCTAGATCTCACATCTTTACATCAATATTTTTTTATTCTTTCATTTTAAAAAATAATTCTTTTATATTTTCCTTGAAATTATTTTTATGTTAATATTTTATTAATTTATATAGAATCATATTTTTTGTTTAATAATACTTTTTAGCTATTTTAAGAGATACTAATTATTTTAAATTTTTTAAAATATATATTTTATTATTTTTTATTTTGAAGTAAATTCATAAACAAGTAAGAAAGTGAAAAATCGAAGACTAATCGAGGCAAACGAGAAATGAAGTTGAGCATAGCAAAAATTACGGAGAATAAAATTTATATATAATGGTTTATTGAAGCATACCTCACTTGAGATGGATCTTCAAAAGCCGTATGGATCAGTAAAGGAAAATCAAGGACCAGTTTTTTTTTCTATTTCCCTGTTAAAAGAACAGAAAATTAGAAATCAATAAAAGCCAAAAAAAAAAAAAGAACGCTTTTTTTAGTTATAAAAGCAAAGTAGAAAATCAAGGAAATTAAAAAAGCACCAAATTTTTTTTGTTGAGTTATAAAAAGAAGAGCAATAAAGCAGAAATCAAGCAAAGGATTTGGTACTCTAGCTAGCTGGAAGATGTGGAGATAATGATGGAAGACGATGCTTGATTGCCTCGATGGAAACGGTTTGAGGAGAGAGCTGTAAGCGAAAGGTAAGGCAGCAATACAAAAGAAGAAAAGATAGAAATAACAAAGAAATGTGAAGTTTCAAGATCCAACAACTTTGCTTCAATTGAATAAAAAATTCAACCATCAAAGAACTTCGCTTCCGAGAAAAGTAAGTTTCACCAAAGACTTCTTCAATTTCTTTGGAGTCTTTGTTTATTATTATTGTAATTACTATTTTTCTTATTCTAATCCTTAGTGGAAGGCGATTAGATTAGGGCCTGAACGTCTCTTTCTCTTCTTCGAAGCTGTACCTTCTTTAATTTATCACTATATTACGGTTTAATATTAAACTGTCATTGGATTTTTAATTTATTGATTTTTAAATAAAAATAATAAAATAAAAAATATTTTCAAAATATTCTATTAATATAAGTGATAAATTATGCAACATGCGAAACAAGATTTAATGCCGAACAAATTAAATCTTCATTTTAATTAAAATAAAGAGACAAATTTCATAATAAAAGCTACAGCTAACTCCACAAGGTTCATCAATTTATCCATGGTTTTAAAATAAACTATTTTTAAAGACCATGGTTTTTAAAACTCAGAGGCTGCAACGAAAGAAAAAATAAACCTAAATGGGTGGAAACTCATACGCTAAGTTTTTATTGAAGCATTCTATTGAACAAGCAACAAGCATCATATAAAATGCCTTAATTAGATGTGACAAAAATTGCAGAAAGGATGCAAAGTACCAACAGCAAAAACTAAAGATCTATTCAATACCAGTGAATCAGTAACTATTATAAAAAATTGAACATTATAAATAAAAGAAAAAAAAAAACACTAATGACTTAAAGTAATGGTAGAGGATTACAGAGAATTAATACATGGCACGAGAATGTGAGAATATGCAATCATTAATCTATTCAATACCTTGAAGTAATTCTCCACAAAAGTGGATTCCCAAGAGTTGAATGCTGCTTATAATGTGATTGCCAAACTAGCGGCCACTAACAGAAGTAGAGGTTGTACCGGGTAAGACTGAAGTCTGCTTCAGCAATTTCCTATTTTACTTTCTGAAGCGGCAGAAGGTGAAATAAGAAATTGTCATCTCCGAAGGGCATGGGCATTTAATCTGAAACAGAAGCAGAGAGGCTTAAAGAGAGATAGCAAAAGTTTGGGAGTTGCATGATTAGAAAACTAAGAACAGAGTGAGAATTGAGGGACTGTGTTAGAGAAAAGTTCTGAGAAGGAAGGTTGAGAGAGAGTTTCTAAGTCAAAAGTATTGCCTCTATACTTGTACAGCTTGATTACAAAGGTTCCAACTAATGGTAGAAAATTTTTTTTCTAAACAGAATTATAATTAGTATATATGCATCAAATAATCTGAATATCATTTGAGGCTTGCTAACAGTAAATTAATCAAAAAATTTGGGATTAAGATCAACTTTGTCACTATATTTTGATTTAATATTAAATATTGTCATTATACCATCAATTCGTTGATTTTTGGACAACGTCCTCTTCAATTTCTTCAGTTTGCCTGATGGCTTCATTGACATCATCTTGCAAACGCCCTTGTGCCACTGTCTCTTTCCCGAGGTCTTTAACATTACTTAGACAAAATTTTAAAATTAAAATAAAGAGTTATTATCAATTTTTTTATTAGGTATGATCGATCACCTAAATAATATTTTTTAATAAAAATTTTAATTTAATTAAATCTCATTAAAAAGATTTTTTTTGTAAAAACACATCTAAATTCAGAAGTATGGTTATGTGTGGAGAAATATTAATACTCCACAATACTCGTTAAAAAACAGTATCAATTAATAACATGTTATCTTTTATTATTTATAACAAATTACCTTAATTTTAAGATTAAAATTTTTTTTTAAATCCCATTTATTATCATAAAACTCCTTTTTTTGCCATCCTTTATAGAATTATTTTAAAAATTCTAATTTAATTAAAACATATTAAAAAATCTTTTTGGTATGCAAAAACACATCTAGATTCAAGAATACAATTATGTATGAGGAAGGATTAATACCTCACAATACCCATTAAAAAATGATACTAATTAATAACATGTTATCATTTATTATTAATAAAAAATGACTTTAATTTTAAATTTCAAAAATAATTTCCTGAATCTCATTTATTATAATAAAACCCCTTTTTTTCCATCCATTTTAGAATCACTTTATTTAGAAATAAAATAAAAATTTTTTGTTTTGAATTTCTCAATATCTTGGTAAAATTTAAAAAAATATTTTTCACTTGGGTATTTTCATGATAATCCTTAAAATCTGTGCATTATCAACATTATAATATTTATAAATCTGATAATATTAAATTTTTAAGTTCAATTCTCATCATATATGAATTTCATTTTTTTTATTAAATTTATTTAATTATGTGTAGATTTATTTGTTTGATTTAAATCAAAGATTTTCTTGTAGGACTGTAATACTTTCTTATACTATTAAGTTCATAAAAAATTTTATAACTAAAGAATTTCCCAAAATTTCCATTGGCATGCATTTTGTTTTTTTTTTTGGGAATTCTTGGACGCTTTGCAACGAGACTAGCATTTTTTTTGTTTATAATAACTGGAAAAAGTCATATATAATCCAAAATAGAAATAAAGAGAATGACTTTCGGGTTTTAATTAGAAATATAAAACTAGAAATTAAAAATCCCCTCTCCCCATGACTCATATACCATAATCACTGCTTATGATAAGCATGGTTAATGGAATTTTTTTTTAATTATATTAAGAAAAAATGAAAATGAAAAGAATAAAAAAAAAATAAGTATGTAAGCATTAAGCGGTTAGTTGTACATTATTGGCCTAAAATACAAATGGTTTGTTTGACCTTTTGTCTACGGAAATGCATTTTTCATAATAAATAAATAAATAAATGTAGTAATCAAATAATTCAAATTTTAAAACTAAAAAAAATATTCACATGTATGCAAATGCATTTTCATTAATTAATTTCATTTCACATTGTTTTAAAAAAATGATATTTAATATATTCACATGTATGCAAATGCATTTTCATTAATTAATTTCATTTCAGGTTGTTTAAAAAAATGATATTTAATATATGGCTGGATCAAGACATGATCATATGGATGAAATATGGCCAATCTTGAATTAATTAACAAATCAAAGAAAATGTATTTACATCGCTGACATCAATAAAAACTAAATGAAAATATAATAAAAAAGAAGGCCAAAACCTTTTGTCCTTTTTCAGAATGATGCACCTTCCAACAATATTTTATCCCTTGGTCTATGAGGAAAGTAATGGCCTTGGAGTGCTATGTTGTCTTCTTCCAAATGAACCACCCAAAAATTCCCATTAATTAGATGAATTATAAAAAATCTTAAAGATCTCAGCAGAATTTAATAAATTATATAACCTAAAAGTTGAACTACATAATAGTATTTTTGCCATTTACATGTTTTGATTTGGTTTATATTTTTAGTTTTCCTTTTTAAATGTCATGAATTCATCATCATTATTGCATGATATATATCTTTTGGTATTATTGTTGGGGCTGCTTCTGCAAAATTTGCCACAACTTAAAGCAAAAAATCTCCACAAAGTATATTGTATGTAAATTTGTGGTATAATTAACTTCAAATTCAGTTTGATTCATTATATTTTAAGATATCGGTATGGGTTTTGATTTTTTTGAATATTTTACTGTTTATATGTATATATATAGGATACTTCGATTTTCAAAATTAATATAAAAAATTATCAAAACAAAATTTATTCATATTTGACGAGTCCATATAACATAGTGTATAAATAATTTATCATTGAGTCAATTATCAAAACACCACAATAAAAACAAGCATGGAAAACTATCTATGACATGCAAGTAGACATAACTATGTATTATTCATCCATATCCATTCAAGCTACTACAAGGAACTAAAGAACCGGCAAACCAAACTGAACACAAAAAAAATCATGTTTCTTAAGAGTACTTGAATTTTGCCACCAATCTCTTGGCCAAGTGATAAGAAGAGGATTTATGAAATATGTAAGCTTGAGTTCCAATCCAAATATTAAAAAAAAATACATGAAGTTTTTCTTAAATGAATGGCTAAATATGGCTTTATTTCACAATATCAAACAAACAAATGCAATGCAACATAGAGTAAATTACTTCTTCATTGCAAAGTAAAGCTAAAAAAGCAGGCATCAAATTAGTTGATGGCACCATAAAATAGAAAGCTCAAATGATGACAGAGCACAATCAAGTATCAACCACCTATCACTGAGGCAAAGAATCAATAAGAATTTAAACAAGAAACTTGATTGAGGAAATCATAAATACATGAACAGTGATTAATTCAAGATTTTTGTGGGGAAATGTTCATTCATAATATATACTATTGTTATCCATTTTAGTATAACCAAAGTCTCATGCTTTGTAAGTTATAAACAACTTTCTCTTAATAACACAATGATATGTCACTCCTATGTTAACCATACACTCAATGTCAAGATTACCAATATAATTACAATTACCCTGTGTACAAATTAAAATAACTGAATCACTGTCTAAATTCACTACTGTAACATTACCATCATCTAAATTTTTGCTTTTATCATCTTTCCTCTCTTGCTTCAAGATTTTTCAGTATCACTTTATATGACCTACTTTACCACAATAGAAGCACTTCACTTTATCTGTGGACTTGAATCTATATTTAGACTTATTACGGCCTTTTGAGTTTTGATTTTTGTCAATATTTCTACATCTGTTTTCTATGACAAAAGTTTGATTCAAGGGTCTGAGTCCTTTTGCATTGCTTCTTCATTAAGCATACTGTCTTTTATCATCTCCAATGTCACATTGTAATTAGGATCTGAATTAAGAACAGTCATAACTAGAGTATTCCTGTTGTCTGGCTATGAACCCAAAAGAAACAATGCATTTATTTTATCATCCATCTTAACCTCTATGGTAGTCATCTGATTAAATATATTTTGAAAATCACTTGAGTACTCTGTAATTGATCGTTCATCCTTTTATTATAAAGTTGCAAGCTTTTTAATATGCATAATTTTATTCATGGTTGTTTTTCTTTCATACAACACTGTTAATTTTTTCAAACAGTGTGTGCATATTCTCCTGTGCTACATAATAGAACACGTTGATATCAACTCATTTTTTTATTGTGGCCAGTGCTTAACTTTTTTCAGCTTTCATCTTTCGTAGCTGTCAGTTTAGCCAGATCACCTAATATCAACTCATACAAATCTTTGTAGTATAAATGATTTTCCAAATTGAATAATTTGATATTGTCAATTTTATCATGGAAATTGTATCACCCTTTATGATCTCAAATAGAATTTACTTCCATCCTAAGTTGCTTCTGTATTGATGTCTAAAAAATAACCTTCGCTCTGATATCACTTGTTGGGCCTAAAGTGACAAACACAACAATGCAAAAGCAATATATCATAATAAACCCATAGCAATACACAATAATCAATAATCAACAATACAAGGAAAATAAAAGCATATCAAGATTTATATGAAAAACCTTCTAGTGTAGAGGAAAACAATCACAGATCATCAAAAAAATCTTCACTATCAAATAATAGATATACAAAGTTCTCCTCTAATCAAAACTAGAACTAATCAACAACTAAAAAGATAATTGAAAAAATCTCATCAAATAGGTGACTCAATAAATACACCCTAGATTTAATCCTAGAAAATTTCAAATCCAACATTCACCGTTCAAAACGTAAAACTCTAAATCATAAACTTGTTGATAAAATTTTAGTTCAATCAGACCACGAATCAATTTTTATTCAATCAACTCTCCCTTCTCTCTTTTCTCTCTATTTTTTTTTTTACTTTTCTTTTTTACTTAGTTTCGATGCCACCACACTTCTTTTCAAACCAAAAACTACCTCACTTTTATATGTAGGATTTTATTTCATGGTCAAAGGCCACAAAACTTTATGCCTTTTAATTGGCTAATCAATTAGGGCTGGATCCACATATTCCTAACATCAACTACATTGATCATATCACGAAAGTTGATTCACATGTTGATTTTGTAAAAATAAATCCTACTAATGTATTAAAAATTTTATTGATTTGAAAATAAATTTAAGAAAAATTTTCCTTGAAATTAAATTGTTTTGAAAATGTTAGAAAAAAAAAGTTAAAATATCAATTTTTTTAAAATAAAATTTTGAACGATTAGAAAAAATTTGAGATATCAATTTTTTTTTTAATTTTGAAATTTAGAGAAACTTAAAAACAATTTTCAAAAAAAAAATTGTTTTGAGATATTTTTTAGATGTTTTTAAGACTTAATGAATAGAACAAAATCAATTGGTATTATTTTTTGAATGGACGTTGTAAGAATATTATATTTTTTTCCACATAACGTACACTTGAATCTAATCTAGTTTCATAGAATATAGTTTATTCTTTTAAAAAACCTAAGTTGAGTTTAAAAAATTTTTAAAAAGAAATAAATTTAACCCTTAAATAAAAAATTAATGACAATTCTATGATTTTATATTTAATAATTAAATTTACCTACTTATACCTTATAATAAATATACCTAAAAAAGAATGAGCTTTCAAGATCCAAGATGGAGTTTTTATTTCCATAAAAAAATTTTTGAAATTAAAAGAAAACTGAAGTAAAAATCAACTTTGCTTCACATGACACAAATAAAGGGAAATTCTGCTTAAAATCATGTGACCAATTGAAACTACAAAGAAATGTTGCATCAAAAACTTCTTTAATTTTTTGGATTGTAAATATTATCATTTTCCTTGTTCAAATCCTTCATGGAAGACAACTAGACAATGGCCCAGGCTTCTTATCCTTTACTTGGGAGTTGGGAGCAATGACTTTAATTCACACGTACATTATTATTTTTTTGCACGTTAGAAATTTTGAAGGAAACTGATCTATCATTTATCTGAATTGCCAGAGTTAATAATTCACAGCTGTCATTTGGTAGGACATAGCATCATTGATGCACTTTTGAGTTATTGACCCTTTTTTTTTTCAATTATTTTTCTGCATTTTTTATAATATTTTTGGTTGACCTTCGTAGATAAATCTATTCAAGAATAGAATTAAATTATTAATCTCTTTATTTTTTAATTTTTTCTGTATTTTTTAAAAAAAAATTTGGTTTTCAAGAATCAAATTATTCATTCACGTCTGAAAATTAATTCAAAATTTAGAGGTATTTAAGCATAAATATTAAGTTTCCCAATTGGATCAAAACTTAAATTGAAGGTTCACTTAAAAAATGGATAAGCTTTGGGAAAAACATTAATGGTTTAAGCTTAACTTTATAGTTTTTATATATTAGACCGATTTGATAGTTACTTATATATATTATTTATAATTAAATTATATAAAAATAAATAAATAAATAATATACATGCATATTAATTTTTTATACCTATATGTATCGATTTCAATTAAATATTAAATTAAATTAATAAAATTATTTTTAAAATTTTATTTTGTTATAATTAATATTTATTATAAAATTTATTTTTATTTAAAAAAAATTAAAATCAAAACCCAATTTTTGATCTGAGCTTAATAATTGTAACACTTATTATTAATATGTTTAAGTTCAATCCTAATTCGATCTCATCATAAAATTTTTTATCATAAATAAACATCCGTTACATCACTTTATTTTTTAGTAATGTTATATAGTAATTAAATATTCATTTTAATTATAGTACAATGACAAATTTTATAATTCGACATTTCCTTTTTGTATAAGACTAAATATCATTTCATTATATCTGTAAGCACCACTAAATTGTCACCTGCAATTACAATCTCAACTCTTATTAATATATCAAGTCAAATGAATGCGCAACGTCATATCTATTGGTAGAAAAGTTTTTCTAAACACAATTAGTATATGTGCGTCAAATATTTCATAAATAATTTTTTTTCTGTATCTAAATACCATTTGAGGTTTGCTAATAGTAAATTTATTAAAAACGTTGAGATTAAAGTCAAATTTGTCTGAATATTATGGTTTAACACTTCCGCCCAAAAATAATTGTATGTTATTGATTTCCGTTTAAATTTATTCAATTTTGATCTTCATTTTTTAAAATATTATATTGAATTAAAATTTTAAAAAATATATTTTGACAATTTTGAAATTCAAAATTTACAAATCTTATTTTTAAAAATTTTTTAATTGTACAATTTTATAAAAAATAATGATAAAAAATGAGTTAATTTAACCAAAAAATCAATTAGAGACGATTATTTGGAGATGGAAAAATCTACTTGAAATCTCAGTGACCAATTGAAACTACAGAGAAAAGTTGCATCAAAGACTTATTTATTTTCTTTAATTTCTTTGGAGTCTCTTTTATTATGACTATTACCATCTTTCTTATTCAAATCCTTAGTGGAATACAGCTAGAAAGGGCTTGCCAAACATACTTCCTAGTCCTGGAAGCTTTAAGATTATCAAATTTTAAATCTTAATTATTAAAATAAAAAATTTATCATTCTATCAATAAATCATACTGTTGATTGATCCCTTTATTTTTTTTCCTCTTTTTTTTATCAAATTTTCTTTTGTATTTGTTATGAAACTCCACTGTTTAAGTGATTTATTAGAATTAAAATCTTATAATAAGATTTTATATCTTTCATAAGGTAACAATTATTTGATAATTAATAGTTATACATAGATTTTTCACACAAATGCAGAATTCCCCATCTCAACTCTCTAACCATTTAGTAAATAAGTTTTTATTTAATAATATAAATTTATTTTAAATTCATTAAAATTAATATATTTCTATTTAAAAATATATTATTATATATTTATAAAAATTTATGTGCTCAAAATACAAAATAATAAAAACTAAAAAATCTTGCCCCAATTCAGGCTCAATTCAAAAGCACATGGCCAACTTTTTGCGCTAAAATGTTTCTTTTTTTTTTTTTGGAAAGGTCAATTTTATACAAATTCGATAGAAGATTTGATTTTTTACTCGAATGAAGATAAAAATAGGTAATAAATTTTGGAATGATAATATAAGTATAGTTTTGATCTTTTATGGGATATAAAAATGAAAAAGAATAATATAATATCTATCATGTATCCATATCCATATTATATATATTTTTATATATGTGTATTTAGTAAATAGATTTAATAATATAAAATTTATTTTAGATTACAGGTGGGTTTAAGGATGAGAAAAACCTATTTCATTGTCGACCGAGATTGGATGGTGGCTTAGGAGGGTTAAAAAATCAATGAATTAAATCAAATAAACAATGAAAAGCTATTCAAATAATTGGGTAGAAAATAATATATAATGTTCAATAAAAAAACAACGATTACATTGATTGGAACAATCATTAGCAAAATGCTAGATAAGGTTTTGGACGTCAAGCTGTTATCTTGATTTTTCAGTCGTGAGCATGGAATGGAATTAATACAGCCAGCCAGTTGAAAGCAGAAGAATAACTGGAAAAGTAGGTGACAATTAAACACAAATAATTTATCTGAAAGTTGTGGATAACATATTGATTAGTGAGAGCTGTTTTGATTATTAATGGAAGGGTCAGTTGTCTTGAAGTTTTGCTTCAGTTTAGGCTGGCACAGGTAGATGAAAATTGTAATGAACCATATTCAATGGAAAAGCAATTTTTCTAATCATTAAGATCCATTCAAATAATAAATGAAATTTATTCTAGTGAAATTAAAAATAATAGTGATCATAAAATTAGTTATTATAGTAGTTAGAATGGATATTAATAAAATTAAAATTAATGATGAAAATATGTTTTTTATTATAAATATAATGTTGACGATGAAATTAAATATGATAATCGATTGTCAGATTAAAGATAATCAATTATAATATTTAAAAACTAGGCAGTTAAATGCCCAACAAAAAATAATAGATTGTTATAATTGAAAATATCTTTTGTTTTAATTTACACTAAAGACAGTCAAATATCTTAGATAAAAGAAATTAAAATTAAGGTTAAGAAATAAGAAAGTGGCTGAAAATGGAAGATTGGAGGTGGATTTTTTGGCCTTTTCCAAATTCGGATCAAGTAAATGGGTCTTGAAATCATATTTCACCTGGTGAACCTAGCTGTAAAGGGTGAGGTTTAAAGTTCTAGCAACTGTCAGTAAAGAATGTTGGCACTGACAAGCTGAGAGAGTCTAAACAATAAAGAGACTCTCCCACTATTCTTAATAAAAAAAGGCAAAGGTTGGAACTTAGAAGGGAATTGGGTTGAAATAGAAATGGGATTTCAAGAAAAAATTGCCTTTCACATTATGGAATTGCTTGATCTTCACTCAAATGTTTCATCCAAATCCTAAAAATCGGTCATCAACCTCTCACTCAAGCTCACTTTTCAGTCAGACTAGGGAAAAATAGTTTCACTCTGAGTCGAAACTCAATTGCTTCATGTAACTACCCGATGACATCCAGTAATTTAAGAATTCAAATACTAATATTTATAATCTCTATTCTTATTCCTAAACTATGACTTTTTTTGTGTAAAAAAAAATGA
The DNA here is from genome assembly GCF_002303985.1 of Durio zibethinus. The sequence goes on from NW_019168270.1 coordinate 11,232,783, forward strand.
TGACTTTTTTTAACTCTAATTTTTTCATATAGGTTGCAACCCCTTTTGTTGCTGTTTGCTTTCTTTGATTCCTCAATCAATAGGCCAACTCTACAGTTTCATGGCCATGGAGCAAACATTCTTTACGCCAAAAGCTTTGTTGATTTCCACATTGCAAGACATGGGGTGGATTCAATTCTCCTTACTTATACCTAAAGGATTACACGTTTTAATGGATCGTAAAAAAAGAGTTCACAGTTTGGCCACAACATTAAGATTACTCCAATATGTTTAAATTACCAAAATGATGTTTTTTTTTTCTTACAAAATATCGATAAAATTGCATACATTTTCAAATTACATTAATTTTAGATTAAATCGAATTATCATTTTTGAAATGATTGAATAAATCAATTGAATTAAACTTAAATATTTCTTCCTTGTATTGACAGCTTGAAAACTAAGATAAAACAAAAATACAAAACCAGCTCGGTTCACACTGTCAAGTGTTGATTAATCACCTTTGCGCCGCAAAAATCACAACCTTAATTAAGGATTAATTAACCAATAATATGTCATTAACACAGCAATCTCGGCACGTGCTAATGTATCGTCATGTGAATGGCTTTATTACAAGCTAAAGCAACCGCCGACCATTGGAGGACAGAGCTGTCAAACAAGGCAATGACATCTTACCACGTGGCACATTCTTGCTGTATGAACTCAAAACCAAGTCTAACAAAGTAAGAAAGAGATTTTTGTCTGTAAGAATCTTCCCAAGTTGTTGCATATGCTTTGCATTAAGTCACCAAAATCAAAGGTACCCCCAAAGTTTATACATAATATATATTTTATATATTTTTACTGATATTAATTATGATACATAATTTTCATATAAAATATAATATAAATACATAAATTATTTGTATTTTACATAACACTGAATTATTATCATGTTTACTCAAAAGAAAACTTAGGAATTAAGAAATCCATAAAGCGAATTGGTTTACTATGTTTAGAACTTTTGTCTGAAGCATATTAATACAAGAAAGAAGTGATTCTTGCCTCATGAATGATCTAGGTTGCAACATCCAACTATTGTCTGGGCATATATCATTGCAATTTTCCATTCAGGAAAGATGAAGTTACTGGTCATCAGTCAAAAAATCCTGAATATGGTGGTAAAAGAGCAGTCAAGGTTATTAAGATCAATGGAACATTCAAAATTAGCTGATGGTATTTTAGTATGATTTTTTCTTGATTTTCTTTGCTATCTAAGAGATTATAAATCATGAGAATTTTGGATCAAATTGGATAATTCTGATATTAACATCATTACATGAAATGAACTGGTTGACCAGAGATTCATGTCATCCAATTTCTAACAGTACAAAATCCGTTGGAGATAAATTTGATTCAAATAAGAATAAAAAAAGAGTTTGGTTGCAAACTCTTCTTCATCCTCTTCTTGTGTTGAAGAATGAGGATGGAATGCATCATCTGCAAGGTCTCTGAGCTCTGACAAACTTCTTCCAAGCTGAAGAGCGGCTTTCACTTCAAACAATTTTCCATTTTCCCTGTCATCAGCATCTCCTTCCTCCAAGGTTAATTCTATAGTCTCCCCCTTAAGCCTGAAGAATCCAGCAGAGCTCCTATACATTTCAAACCCCGTACCAATCTGCCCACCATGCTCAAAACTGTTAACAACAATTGCCATAGCTCCAAAAACCACACTGAAAATCACAGCAAATGAGCCACAGAAAGATGATCCCATCAAGGCAGAACAAACTGCAGCCGTGCCAGTGAACAAGGGGCCACAAATAGCTAGAATTTTATTGATTTTCAGCACTATTTTGCTTAGTTTGATATATTCTTCAGTGTCTTTTCTCTTCAAAACCATAACAATTTCTTTCATTTCTTCTTCAAGATTTTCATCCCACCCATCTGTTTCTATTTACTGTTGATAATTTAGAATGTGGTGCATCCATAAAGATTTAATTATTGATAAATAAAATTAATTTTTATATTAATTTTATTTATATTTTAAGTTGTAAAAAACTTACCAAGCATGGTTCCAAACAAGGGAAGTGGATAAGCTTCATCTAATGCCAAGACTTTCTCCATTGCATCTTTCACATCATCTGAATCTGGGTTTCCAAGAGCAATGAGTGTATTTATCTCCTCATGAAGCTGCTTAAACAATCTTGAAGCATTTCTTTGTTCTTCAGCCAGCTGCAACGGCTGTATCTTATTTATAACCAGCAAAAGCCGGTTGATGCAATGTAAAGCAAACCGGAAGATAGTTTTCAGAACCAAAAATGATGCTCCACCTCCAACGACAGCTGCAATTCCAGCCATTGTCGCCACTGTGACTGTCATTTCATTGACAGAATTCAACAGCAGCCAGTTCCAGTTATCACGCTGTGCTCCAATAGTCCAATGTTCTAGCGCATTTCAACTATTTCTGCTACAATATCCATAATAGCATACATCTCTTGCAACACCATTGAATTAGAGATTTCTTCCTTGTTTACGTTGTTGTTTCCAAGTTCAGGCTTAATTTCTATCAGGGGATTGGTTGTTTTCAAGGTTTTCAACCCTTTTCTTCTGTTAAACCCATCATTCAGGAACTTGGAAACTGAAATATTTGGGTTATAAAGAGTGGCTTTGGTTTTTTCCGAAGGAACTTGAGGAAGAACGACAAGAGAAATTGGTGAAAAAGCTTGAAGAATAGCCACGATCACTTTGCTTGTGATCCAAAGGCTTTTTGCAGTAATACGAGTGAGAATCTGATGTATTTATGCTAGAATAATTGGAGGATTTTCTACAGAACTTGTCCATGGTTTCATTTTCAACGTAGTTGAATTTGACTTTCCTTTACGGTTATTGAAGTGTAGAGCGGGTTAAAGACTTCACGTGATTGGTTCACTTGACATTATTTGCTTGTTGATGGGTATTTTCACTTGACATTTTACTTTTACATTTTCATTGCCAAAGAAAGCTGTGAACCAATGCGATCCCAATACTTTAACATTATAAAAAGTACAGAGGAAGTAGGAACTTGAAGAGATCATCACGTTAAGAATTAAATATTAGAATAATCAATCCCAAGTTTAACTAAGTTTATTTATACAGATATCTTCGAAAAATTAAATTTAATTGTAAAAATTTCAACATTTACGATCATTATTTTATTTTAAGAGTTTTTGGAAAGAATTAAAAGTACTAAATTTATGATGTTAAACTTTTTGTTCTAATTCATACTGTTACTTCTTTCATTTTTTTTAATTGATAATTCGTATATTTATATTATACAAAATTTAATAATTTATATATTTTTATTATATTTTATATAAAAAATTATGTATTATTATTCATATCAATAAAAAAATACAAAATATATATTTTTATTTTATTAAATTTATATATGTTTTTTATTAAAATTTTAAATTATATTATTTTTAAATTTTTTATATTATTTTCATACGATGTTATTATATCGTGTTTAAAATTATGAACGAAAGCAATAAATTTTGATTTATGAGTATTCACGGGTAAATCTTGATTTCTTTTTCCATATAGCAAGCAAATACCCCTTTCTTTTTCAGTTTTCGGATGGTCACGAAACAAAACAGGCAAATGTGAACCCCAATTCCTAACCATTTTCACCCTTTGAAACCCAGAGTTCTACGCTTCAAGGAGACCAGAATTACTCAGTTTAAGACTGACAGGAGGAAAATCGACGCGCATTCACTAGAAAACGACGATGAAATATGACCAACCATACCAATAATATTCTTCAGTCTTCATTCCTCGAGCAACATGTGTTGTCTTTGTCAATGCAACAATCTTTGAATCTAGGTGAGCATTATTCGGTTTAAATCAATTAAACCAATTTAAAATTGATAATTCAATGAAATCGAAATTTTTTTTTTTGGATTATTTAGTTTTTCCAACTTAAATGATTTAATCGATTCATTTTCGATTTTAAATTTATAGTAAATTGAATTCAATCTTTAAAAAAACTATTTTATATAAATTAAAAATTAATAAATACAAACATTTTACCTAATTCGACTAAATTAATAAATTGGTTCGATTTTTATATAAATTAAATTGATTAAGTCCAATTTTTCAGTTTTTACAAACTAAATTTTACAACCAAATTCATCTTAACAGAATGTTATGCCTTTCCCTAAGCCTCCGAGTTTCTTTCATTCGATATTATTATAAATTTAACTCGTTGCTGTCCCTATGCCTAAGCATGCGCCGTCACTGCCCCGGCCAGGCCAGGCGGTGATGATTTAGAAACGAAATTTTCTCTGCTCATGAGTTAATATAAGACCTCTACATATGTTTTAAACAACTAAGAAACTTTGAATTACCCCAATGGCATCCATGTCATGTGTGAACCGTGAAGCTAGAACTCAGATCCAAGCAGCATAAGAATACGGTACCGATCAACTGCATCACAAGGGAACCAGCCTTCTCTTGACAAATTGTGGAAAAAAAAAATTGTAAAACATCAATACAAAGACTATTACAAGTCTTAACCAGTCAAGCTACTTATGAATTATTCTTACTCGATCAAGAAAAACTCAAATAACAAATGAAATTGAGTTTGAGTAATTTAATGTCAATATTTACAATTTCACCGAATTAAATAGAGCATGCTAAATCGAATTCAAGCGATTCAATTAAATTATGAATCAAATTTGAGCATGAAAAATGAAGCTTGATCGAATTCAAGCAGTGTTATACAATCCCCAAATGAAGAATTGAGAGGAAAGAATAAGCAACCACAACCAGGAAACAGAATTCTCATCTTAGAGACTGCATGAATCTAAGAAGAAACCAACCTGTCCATGTATGATTTTCACATTCAAGGTGTCATAAAAATGTGTACCCTTTACACCAGAATTTAAAGAACTTAGTGTAAAATAAAAGTAAAAACCGTATTTGCACAACAGAAACTGGAAATATGTATTTATTCTTGTTCAACAATGGCCAGCTGTAATTTCGGAACTCGTTAAAGGGTGAATCAACAAACGAAACCCTACAAAACTTCAGGAACTTATTCTTGCTCATTTAAATAGGAAGTATATATCCAATGCTAATCGTGGAAGTATATATCCAATGCTAAGCGTACCAGCAAACCATGAAAATATCACAGCAGTTGCTACTAGGCCTTCATACATCAAGTAGCAGCCTGCGAGGGTCTTCCACAACATCTTTGATTCGACGCAAGAAGAAGACAGCCTCTCTTCCATCAATCAGCCTATGGTCATAAGTAAGGGCAATGTACATCATTGGTCTTGGGACTATGTTACCTCCGACAACCATTGGTCGGGACACTATTGAGTGCATACCCAAGATAGCCGACTGCCAAAAAATTGTTTAATCACGTGAGATTCTCTTTCTGGTCTCAAACAAAAGCTGAAGATTAGAAACACAGTAGAGCGAGCGCAAACATCTCTATTAATATGGATGTCACAAGTGTATGGAACCCTCATACATAAACAAGCATGCACAATTATTCAGTTTGTGACCACTAACCTGAGGAGGGTTGATAATTGGGGTACTCAACAAACTTCCATAAACACCACCATTGGATATTGTAAACGAGCCTCCAGCCATTTCATCAATTGATATGGTCCCATCATTTGCCTTCTTTGCGAGGCTGTTGATTGTCTTCTCTATCTCAGCAAAATTCATCTTATCAGCATCTCGAATAACCGGAACGACAAGCCCCTGACAGGAAAGATAAAGAAACAAAAAGCTTAACATAGAAACATGAATCACATTCTTCTTTATCTTTTTCTTAACTTTCGGTGCCCATGAAGGATGGGGTGATCTATGCATATATTTATCAATAGAGGCCTATTTGATTGGTGGAGAAACTTTGAAGATTAGCAACAAACCAAAATGAGAAAAGACTTGACATAATCATCTAGATACCTCATTTTCTCTTTTGTCATGAAATAAAATAAAGCAACTTCAGCTCAGCAAATAAAGAAAACAAGTAAAAAAAAAAACCCTTCAAAAAATCTATAATGTTTAATTGTCAAAGGACACAGTTTTGAACCTATTGATTACTCATTTCAACTTTACAAACTGCTCTAAGTTCATAGGAAATTCTTAAATTCAATACATTTTTACATGATGTTTAAATTCTTTCAAAACAAGCCAAGAAAGAATGCTGAGAGAAACACTAACAATCCAAGTTCAGCAAGCCATTAAATGGATAAATTGCAATTTGGCAAATCAATCACAAAAAGATTACCTTCGGAGTACCAACAGCAATGCTGATATCAATATAATCTCTATAAATAATATCATCCCCATCAATTGGCAAATCAATCACAAAAAGATTACCTTCGGAGTACCAACAGCAATGCTGATATCAATATAATCTCTATAAATAATATCATCCCCGTCAATTACAGCATTTACTATAGGCTGATGCTGAAGTGCACTAACAGCAGCCTGAAACAAATAAAATAGAAGAAATGATAAGGGAAAAAAGAGAAAGCAAAGTTAGTGAAGACAGGCCATGAGTGCATATGTGACCATTTCAAGAACAAATTTTGCATACTTTAACAAATCCTGACATAAATCCCAACTTGACACCATGTCTCTCAACAAAAGCATCCTTGAAATCAGAGCGGAGCTTCATCAAATTAGTCCTGCAATGAGAAGCAAATCAAAAAGAAAAGGAAACAAATCAGCATAGCCTTCATAAAGTAAAATGATCTGGTTAACTTCACAGAAAACTTGTATCAGAAAAGGGAAGCAAATAGTTAGGTACAGTCAAAGAATCATCTGAACCTAAAAAAAACCAAAATATAAATGTTTAGAAAGTGAAGTAGCACAGACAGCAGGATGCCAAACACCTGATGCAAAGAACTAAAATATGAAGATAACTGAACTCACATGTCAACTTCATTGAATGTTGTCAACATCGCAAAAGTATTCTGAGAATCTTTCAATCGTGTAGCAACCCGTTTCCTAAGCCTTGTCATAGGAACCTGTAATCATGAAGCCATACACTCAGGATATTTTCTAAGATGCTAACATCATTTTTCACAAAAGGCATCAGAAAATTCTAAGCATACCCTTTGGATAACATTTGGATGCAAACAGCAAATGAAAAGACTTACTCTTCTTTCCCTTTCCTTGGGTGGTAGTATAGGTTCAGTAGCAGTTCGTTTTGGAGGTGGTGGAGAAGGGGCTTTAGGCTTCTCCACAGCAGGAGAGACTTCAACTTTGGCTTTTGGCTTATCCTCCTTTACAGTTTCAGCTGGAGGAGATGGCTTGGAAGCAGCTTTTTCTGATTTCTTTTCAGAGGGGGCAGCAGGTGCAACACCATCAGTGGACTTTGAAATGACAGCAATCTTGGTACCTGGTTCCACAGTATCTCCTTCCTTGGCTACATACTGGCAAGAATTATGACATTAATATTCAGGATCCAATCCACTTCCCTTCCTCCCAGAAATGAGAAGGCAGGAGTCTAGGAACGACCAACAAGCTAGATACATGCGTGCATGCATGTTTGACCCAAAGATCCAGATTTATTGATATATTACCTCTTGTATCACACCATCTTGGGGGCTGACAACATCAATTGTTACCTGATGGAAATAAACACCACAGGTATGAAGGGTATAATATCTTCTTGATAGAGGAAAAGGAGAAGAATAGTACCTTATCTGTTTCTATCTGAGCGATTGGTTCGTCAGCTGCTACTCTATCACCAGGCTTCTGCTCTCAAATTTCAGATACATACACAATCAAACACTTACAACCCTGAAAACGAATATTTCTAGTGAATGAATGGAAATTACAATAGTGGAAAACATACTTTTCAAGAATGTTGCCAAAGTGCCATCAGTAATTGATTCTCCCATAAAAGGGACCACAGCATCAACCAGATCCCCTTCATCACAAGTTAAGTAAAATAGGAAAGTCAAAATCTTTAAATTTAACATAATTACAACATAAAAGGGAATTCATCTTTATTTTCAAGCAGACCTGTTCCTAATCAGTATGTACTTTTTGAAAGTGAAAAATGCACTAAAAATGCCAAAATGGCGGAGGTGCAAGTCTAGTACCACCAAAGTTTACACCAAATCATTATACAACTAAATTGCAGCCAAAGTTTTGAAACTATTGCATTCACACTTTTCCAGAGAAAGATTTTAAAAGAAATTTTGAACTAAAACTATTTTCTTCTTTTGACATATTGCCTGACGTAGTACCTCTTGGGCGGCCCAACTGCTAACTGAAAATTGGGTTTGACAATTGTTAGATGTTAATGGTCTATCCCAGATAAGTGGTGATTCAAATGAACAATTATAATGCACAGGATCTAAATTCTAGCAGAAACCAAAAACACACATCCCTATGTTAATAACCATTCAAAAAGACCAAAAAGAGAAAAAATGCTAATAAACCTTAGGCCAAATAAATATCATTAAGGAAATTATTCAATAACATAACATCTCTAGAAGAGAAAGCCCTGCACAACTTTTGCATGATAGCCTTTGACTGCATGCTAGAAATGACATCCCTGCCCACAAGCAAAGCTTTCAGGGGAAAGAAGTGAAGAAGTGCTAAGGAGCAGCAAACTGATTTAAAGAATTATATATATATATATATATCATGGAAAGAGAATTTCCTTTACTAGTTACCCTAAGTAATCTAGTTCCTGATAAACAAATAAGAGATGGACTATGCATTGAAATGGGCCTGCTATTAAAGTTAGATATACAATTGTCAGAATAATCCAGTAGTCAACTCATACCCTGTGAGAGTTTAATTCCTAACATTGATGTGCATTACAAAGTTCAGAACCAACTAACCTTGTCTCTGTTAAACCAGCTGAACAGCCTATAATAATAATTTAATATTTCATTAATAATAAAGAAAATCAACAAAATTATACCAACAAAAGAAGAAAAACCACCCAAAAGATATACCTGGCAGAACAAGATGAGAGAAGTTTCGGACATGGGCAATTCCTCTCGGTTGAAGTAATAGTATCTGTTCAAGCACTTGAAATTTCAATCTCATGAGAATATTTACCAATGGATGACAAAAATTCAAACTCCAAATGATTAAAATGAAAAAAAAGTAACATTATTTCTAAATTAACTAAAGATTAAAATTTCAAATTTTATGGACAATAAAACGTGCGATTTTTTACTTTAAATCAAAGGACTAAGTTTGAATTATTTTTGAAAAAAAAAAAAGAGAATATTTTACCATATGATCTTGCACTTCTTTTACTTTATATCAACATTTTAATATTGCAAGGCCTAAATAAATCAACCATCTTCGACATCAGTTATAGATTTAATAGCATCAAGATCAATTGAAATTCAAAGAAACTGAACTAAGTTCATGATTACCAAATCTAATTCATTTTCTTCTGAGTTATTTACCTCTTTTCCAGCATTACAAGAAACTCTAGATACTGAAACACCCGATCGAATCGCCAGCAATGACTTCCCTAATACCTGAAAAATCACAAAAAAATGAAAAAAACATTAACAAAATCCTATGCTTTAGCTAAATATATTACAATTTAAACAATAAAAGTTCTAACCAAAGATGATGAGCCTCCGCTCGCGACTTTTCTCCTTAAAGCGCCCAACATCACCGATATTCAATCCCTACTCTTTTTTCAAAATCAGAAGCAAAAAATAAAAAACCAATAATTTTAAACGCAAAAAATCAATAAAAATCAATAAATTATAACGTAACTTACCAGATTTCAGTGTATAAGCAGTATATGAATGAGACGTGAAGCAAAGTAATATCGAAGAGAGAGCAATTTGACTTGATTGCTTGCAGACAAAATGAGAGTCGTCGAATAGAGTATAATTTAAAAAAGACGGTTTTTAAGAGAGATTTGGCTTTTCTTTCTTTTGTTTGTTTGAGAGAAAATGAGAGAGAGAAACGCGAAGATGCGGGTTTTGCGGGTCTGTTATATCCGCAATGGCAAGCTGATTTGAGCTCTCTTACCTGGCGTCGTTTTATTGATAGATACAAGTGAGGATTCTTTTCTTCCTTTTAACCGGGAAAGGAAGGAAAAGTCGCTACGGCGCCGTTTCGAAAAATGACACTTTGAGCTTTGTTTGGGTTCGAAAATCTAGATTTAGGCTTCGTTTGGGCTCAAAAATCTAATGTTTAGGCTTCGTTTGGCTTTTATTTGGATTTGAAAATTTTAAAACTTTTAAGACCGGCATCTCATAATTTATTATGATAAACTTTTATTTCTTCCATCTTGATTTCTATGTTCATATTTATTTATATCTTAAAATTATATTTTTTTTTATATTTTTAAAACTCTTACATTTTATATTTTGAAATTATTTTTTATATATATTTTTTACATTTTAACATTAAAAATCATAAAATTTTAATTTTATAAAAAATTAAATTTAATATTAAATACATAAAATCAAAGTTTTTTTTCTTTTTTTTTAAACTCCATGAAAGTTAATAACACCCAAACAATTTGAAGTAGAGGGAATATAAGTTAAGTTTTTAATATATCTTAAGAATGGTGAAAATATTAAAAAATTTACTATAAAAATTTCCTTATTACTATTATATGTATACATGGTACTAATAAAAAGTGATTTTTCTAACAAAAATAAAAAATAAGGAGTGATTTTATGAGAAATCAAGGATTAACATAGTCTTCGTGTGTTGACTTGATAATTAATATGTTAATTAATTTGCCAAAGAAAAATATTATTTCAATAGTACTGAAATTGCTTTTAAATTGAAGATTTTGAGTTTGAACTTTAGTATAATAAAAAAAAAAAAGAAAAATGTTCTTTTGTTTTCATTAATTGTTGGATTAAAATCTCTCAACGGGTAATTAAGGTTAAGGACACAAGATTTGTATTTATCGTGAAAGTGAACCTTGGGGTATCTTCAATTTGAGTGATAGAACTACAAAATAAGTTTTTTTTAACTTTATTAAAAATCTAGGAGTAGGATTCAAAGCTTCACTTAGTTCATGTAGTCACTTGTAATAGGTAATATCTAGTAAGTTTAGGGTTAGAATCTCAACCTTTGCACTCATTTCCATTATCTCCAAGTTGCGATCTCATAAAAAAAATTACTGAGAATGGGTTAAAACTGATGATTCAAATATAGAGCACATTACTAGAAAAATAGGTTTTATCGATGAAAAATTTCATTGGTAAAAGCCAAATTTCTGTCAATGATAACATTATTGACTGATTTATAGACAAAAAAATTCCATCGGTATTAACTAAGTCGGTAATGCTATTCCGTCCGTAATAAGCAAATCCATTATAGGGCCTGCTAGTGTAGGCCAGTTTGTAGGTTGGCTGGCTTAGGCTTCATTCTAGCTATGGCAGTTGGTTTTACTTCCTTGACAACTTTCTTTCTTGGTGGCATGGTGTTTTAGCTCAGCCAGAAAAAGAAATTCCCCTACCTGGTGCATCAAATCTTGTGTCAAGCTAAGTTGGAGAGGTAAGACTCTAAAATCACAAAGGAAAGAAAGAAAGCGATTACGATTAAATACTAGGAGTGTCCTTAAAGTTTGTGCTTTGATGCTCAAGTCAAAGATTAGCCAAAGAGGAAAATAGAAAAAAGAATAGAGAAGATAGAAAGACATGTCATGTCTAGATAGTACTTGCATGACTTTAGTTATAGTTTGAAAGTAAGGGGTTTAGGGCAACTTAGGCTACCAAAGGTTAATCACATGGTTAAAGATGACCTAAAGTATCAAGTTAACTTAGATATTGATTGTCCACCAAGAGGACGACAAGTCAACATTGAGGGGAGCTCGTTGGACAGATTAGTAAGGTGGTTGAGCTGACGTAGTACTATGACCTTAAGTCAATCAAACATGTAAGGTCAGTCTAAAAGTCTAAAATATCCCTGGCTATCTGTTGGTAGTCTCTAATGAGAAAAGATGACCAAAATAACCTTTGGACCTAAAAATACCCCTAATAGTTAGATTTTTAATTTAATTAATCAGATTTAATATTTGACAGCTTCAATTAAAAAAAGTATATCAGTTAATTAATTGATTCTATATAACTAGGTGATGGACTGAACATTTCATGTGTGTATATATTCAAGTATTCCATTAAGAACAAAAAATAGATATGACTTTTGTTTTCATTAAGAACAAGAACACTTCATTTTGATAATTAAAACCATCAAGAACAAGAAATTAAGCATAAGTAAAGAAAAAGTTGGTTAGGTACCATTGTTATGGCATGAAAATGTGTTTTGAGTCTTTACTAAAACTTATACTCAAATTGGGACATCCTTTTTACTCCAAAATAACACAAAGAAAGGAATCCAAAATGATAACCCATTTGAATGAAGGTATTTAAGCTTAGAAGCTCTAAAAGTTTCAATCCTTTTAATTTAAGGAATACTATTCCTTTTCCATTATCTCAAGTTTAATTCACTTTGATACCCAAAAACTTGCTTTGATTTGGAAGCCAAATTAATTTCGATATTTTTTAGTTTTGAAAGAGAATAGGCAACAATAATTGGAAACAAGCCTTGAAATTGTTACACCCATAAATCCATATATGTTTAAGACAAGGGAAGGATATAGGTTGGATATGACTTTATAATAATGATGCTATTGAAGTTTGGTTTATTTCAATGATTTTATTTGACTCTTCACATCACTCTATATCCAAATAGTTCATGTGTGGTAAATTTCTAGCCAGCATAAAAGAGAAGATAGATTTCAACCTATTACAATTTGACACATTTAACTCTCCAAGACATTGAAGGCTTACAACTTGGAAAGGACCTTATAACTAATGTACACGCTTTTAAATTTATAACCTCTATTCTTGAGAGAAAATATCTAGCTTATTTGAAGTATCCTTTCCCAATTAATTATGTTGCACATGTTGTTAGGTCTTAACTCAGAAAGTTATAGTTCATATAAATATAAAAAAATCATAATTTCATTAAAATTGAATAAATTACAAAGGTTGAAGAATGTATAACTTTAAACATATGTTTAATTGGTTTTCAACTGTCAATTAATTTTTTCCACATAGTGCAATGTCATCAAAGTTTGCCTATATATATATGTCATTAATTTGCATTAATAGGATCATCACTAGAATTTCCCATCCAAATTAGGTTTCATTAAACTCAAATAGTTTGACTTAATCACACGATAACAAAGTAAGGGCTTAAGTGAAAATTTGATTAAATATAGTTAGATGGTTTATTTTATTGTTATGCCATTACTAAACAAAACAAACATTTTTTGTTTAGCTTTCATCGGATCTGATCTTTTCATCTTTTAATTAAGCTTTTAACCTCTGATTTTTCTTATGCAAGCTTTAAAGTAACCACGATTTACATCTTTATCTTTAGTAACTTTCTCCAATTGTCTTTCCTATACAATGGCTTAATAATTCAATTGTCTCAATTTTTCTTAAAGTCTGAGATTCTCTTTTTGTGTCCTTGCTTTTTTTGCCTTAAATTCCAATCTTGTGATTTTGATTTCCAACATCAGTGCCTTTGCCCATAAATCATCTAGTTGAGCAAACCATCATATGGAGGGTACCATATTATTAACCCATTTTGCTCTCCATACTAAGTATCCTGAAGTGACATCATAAGTACATCTTCTCAGTTGTGATCAATAGGTTTATTTTTATGCTTTAGTGATATTGTGTACTCTAACCACATAGTTAGATTTTCCATAATCAAACTCTAACTGGTTTAACCCATGAGTCATCTGAACAAACTGTTTAGACTTATACTATCTCCTGACCATAAAAGGGTACATAACTCATAACTCCCAAAATTCATAAAAGTGGACCCATGTTTTATCACTTCAACTATACAATATAGATGTATGAAGCATCCAAAGTGCTCTCCAAATCAAATATTTCATATTAAGATTTTGAAAGAATGCAACCCATTGCTCTTTAATGAGGTCCTTCTACGGATGTCAGTAGGTAAGGTATAAGGCGGATAGGAGCATTCCCTATCCCATTCCCAAATTTTTATATTATACCTATCCCGGTATCCATATCAAATAGGTATTTCAAATCTATCCTCCTAAGTATTTAATAAGTATAGGTAATCTTTATATCCATAGCTTTTTTTAAAAATAAAAACTATAATTTATTTTTTAGCTTATTTTATTTTATATTATATATTTAGGTAATTTTTTCATAAATATATATTAATATATATTTTTCAATAAAAATATATTAATTCTAATTAATCTAAAATAATAATTTATATCATTTAACAAAAAATCTATTTACTAAGTATATATAAATATATATGTAAAGTACAAATATGGGTTGGGTGTTATATTACCCATCCCCATCCCTATACCTAATAAAAATTTAAAATCATATATATATTTATCTCTATACCCATAATGTAATACCCTTTTTCATCTTCATTTAGGTAAAAAATTAGATTCTCCATTAGGTATAGGTATTTTTAGGTCCTTTAGCCATTCTTTCTTATAAAACTTTGTGATAAGGACTAGGATTTCTTGTATGGTTTAGAGGAACTTTATCTTTGCCCTAAAAATGGCTTTGAAGCTAGATGTATAAAAGCTGCACACATCCCAAAAAATGCCATTCTCTTTTTTTTCGACAACAATTCAATGATTTAATTATCTTTGCTAAGATAACTATTAAGGGATTGAAATATTTATGCAAGTATGCTGAAGAATCTACCATTTATACCTTGACATGCCCTAATACCCTCAAAAAGATTAGCAACCATAAATCGCCAAGGAAAATATTTCAATAACTTGCTTTTCATTATGGTTCTTAAATTTAAGATTATGTAAGAAAGCCTGTGGGATACCATCAATGACTGTTTTCTTCTTATTGATCACTTTGACATCCACACCAGTTATCTTATAAAGCTTCTTTTGATAACTTGATTTCTTTTATTCTTTCTAGTATATCCTATTTGCACTTGGAAACTTTATTGAAGTGGAATATTCTTCAATAGTTAATGTCATATCTTTTTTGTTGAAAGTTAAGCAACAGTATGATGAGGTTCCAAAATCATATTATCACCTTAATTTACTTTTCATTTGTCTTTACCAAAATAAGTAGCACAATATTTATGTACTTCTTAATAAAAGCATTTTTTCTTTCTACCTCCATTAATTCCAAATGTTTTCCAACTTAGTCAAGTCATTCTAACATAGGTCTAAGTGGACTATTACAAGACATGTCCTTTAATTAAACAATCCCCATCCTTTTGTTGCCCATTCTCAGATTGATCATTAATTTCCCAATATGTCTTACTAATAGTAAATACTGAAAGTGAATCCTGAGATTGCACGGTCACAATAGTAGTTCTTTTGGCTGGACATTATCTAAAATAAAAATACACCTCAATGCAACTATTTTATATTTTTGATGATGCATGCAAAAATGAAAAAACACAAAAAAAAGTTAGTAAAAATAGATTTATAATGAATAAATTTTCAAAATAGGAAAAGAAATTGGTTTCATTGTTTTGAAAACATTTGCCTTTTACTTATCAAAGAAAATTCCTTTTTTTTTTTTTTAAAGAAAATATATACATTTAGGCTTTCATCAGGTATTGCAGAAGCCTTGAAACGGTGGTGTCATCCTATTACAGATATCAAGATGCTATTAAACTTCTCCTATTCTACGATCCATGTATTTGTCCAAAATCAAGTAAAGGGTAAGAAGTGTTTTTTCATGTGTTCTAATTTGGGTGCATTCTATGAAAAAGGTTCTGCATGGCTCTACCTACATGGTAGTTCTTTATGGTTTTCTATATGCTTGACTAAGATTTCTACGTATCTAAAGATTCTCAAATTGCTCTTCACTATTGCCCATGCTAGTCTAGCAAGGTGCCTTGATCTTCAACTATTATAGAATACAAATGAAAAAGGTTTAATTTGAATAAGAGTATTTCACCAACCATTGTAAATGTATTCATCTCACAAGAGTGTAGGTACTTTACTCCCTCCTAAAAAGTATTTTATGCCCCATAGTACCGGTTAAAAAAAAAGTCTCAATTAATAACATATATTCCTTTGATATTGATAAAAAAATGGCCTAAATTTTAAATTTTAAAATTAATGTCTTAAATCCCATTTATTATCATAAAACCCCTTTTTTTGCCATCCTTTTTAGAATCATTTTATTTAGAAATAAAATAAAAATTTTGTGTTTCAAATTTCTCAATATCTAGATAAAATTTAGAAAAATGTTTTTGACTTAGTTATTTTCATGATAATCCGTAAAACCAAAGATAATATTATTTTCATAAGAAATAATTATTAAGAATTCCTCTAATATTTCGGTAGAGTCTCAAGAAATATTTTACTTAGCATATTATCTTATTTTGTTTTTAAAAAAATAATTTCTTTTATAGTCATCTTTTACTACATTATATATTTTTAAAGAATAGTAAAATGTATGTGACGCAACATGAAGCAAATTAATGATACAAATATAAACTAAAAGATAAAAATGACCAATTTAATTCATATTATAAATCTTTAACTTTATCACTTTATATTTTTCATTGTTTTTTTTTTTTTTTTAATTTTTAGTGATAAAATGAAAATATTTTTGTGTTTTTAAAAGTAACTTTTGTGCATTATCAACATTATAATATTTATAAATCTAATAATATTAAATTTTTAAGTTCAATTCTCATCATATGTGAATTTAATAAATTTTATATTAAATTTATTTAATTATGTGTTGATTTATTTATTTGATTTAATTCAATGTTTTTCTTATATAATACTTTCTTATACTATTAAGTTCATAAAAAAATTAATAACTAAAGAATTTCCTAAAATTTTCATTGACATAGCAATTTTTTTTTGGAACTCTTGAAGGCTTGGCAACAAGAGTAGCTTTTTTGCTTTATAATAACCGGAAAAAGTCATATATAATCCTAAGGAGAATGACTTTCTGGTTTTAATTTGAAATTCAAAACTAGCAATTAAAAATCCCCTCTCCCCAATGACCCGTATACCATAATCACTTATTATGATTAGACTTGACAATTTAAAATATGACATGATTATATAATATGAATATAATATAAAAATAGAATATGAAAGTGATAGAATTTAAAATTATAATAATAATTATATATAAGTTTAACAAATAAAAAAAAAATTTTATATTTTATATCGATACAAAATATGACATAATTTTTGTGTAAAACACGAAACGAATATAAGAATTTTATTATATCACACTATATGAATACGTGAATCGTTAGGTTTACTTATGATAAACATGATTAATCAAATTCTTTTTAATTATATTAAGAAAAATGAAAAAAAAAGTATGTAAACATTAAGCAGCTAGCTATAAATTATCAGCCTAAAACACGAATGGTTTATACTTTCACACTATATGAATACGTGAATCGTTAGGTTTACTTATAATAAACATGATTAATCAAATTCGTTTTAATTATATTAAGAAAAAATGAAAAAAAAATGCAAACATTAAGCAACTAGCTATACATTATTGGCCTAAAACACGACTGGTTTATATTTTGATTTTTTTACCTATGGAAATGCATTTTTTAATAATAAATAATCAATCAATCTAATAATGAAATAATTCAAAATTTAAAACTAGAGAAAATATTCACATGTATGCAAATGCATCTTCATTAATTAATTTCATTTCACACTATTCAAAGAGAATGATATTCGATATATAGCTAGATCAAGACACGAGAATATGGATGAAATATGGACAATCTTCAATTAATTAACAAATCAGTGAAAATATGTTTATATTACCGAAATCAATAAAAACTAAAAGAAAATATAATAAAAAAGGCCAAAACCTTTAGTCCCTTTTCATAATGATGCTCCTTTCCAACAATATTTTATCCCTTGGCCTTTGAGGAAAGTAATGGCCTTGGGGTAGCATGTTGTCTTCTTCCAAATTAACCACCAAAAAATTCCCACTAATTAGATGAATAATAAAAAATTATAAAATCTCAGTGGAATTTAAAAAATTATATGATGTAAAGGTTGAATTACATAATAGTATTTTTGCCATTTACATGTTTTGATTTGGTTTATATTTTTAATTTTCCTTTTAAATGTCATGAATTCATCGTCATTATTGCATGGTATCTTTTGGTATTATTGTTGGGGCTGCTTCTACAAATTTTGCCACAACAAATAATCTCCACAAAGTATATTGTATGTAAATTTGTGGGATAATTAACTTCCAATTCAAATTGGCTCCGTATGGCGTCTTGATATTTTTTTTGAACACTTTACTGTTCATATGTAGAGGATACTTTGGTTTTCAAAATTAATATAAAAAATTGTCAAAACAAAATTTATTCATGTTTGATGTCTTATCACACGAGTTCATATAACATAGAGTATAAATAACATATGATTGAATTAATTATTAAATCACCACAATAAAAACAAGCATAGAGAACCATCTATGACATGCAAGTAGACATAACTACATACTGCTATCCATACAAGCTGCTATAAGGACTAATAAAGAACCAGCAAACCAAACTGAACACAAAAACCATGTTTCTTAGAGTACATGAATTTTGCCAAACAATGTCTTGGCCAAGCGATACATGTAAGCTTGAGTTCGAGTCCAAATAAAAAAATACATGAAATTTGTCTTACATGAATGGCTAAACATGACTTTATTCACAATATCAAATATGCAAATGCTATGAAATGTAGAGTAAACTAGTTCTTCACTGCAAAGTAAAACTGAAAAATAGAGATCCAACCAGTTGACGGCGACATAAAACTGAAAGCTCAAACGATGATAAGCATAATCAAGTATCAACCACCTATCATTGAGGCAAAGAATGAATAAGAATTTAAACAAGAAACTTGATTAAGGAAGTCATAAATACATGGACAGAGGCAGATCAAGATTTTTGTTAGGAAGTAATATTATCCATGAAAATAGTGTTTAAAAGGAAAATTTTGAATGTTTATGGAAATTTTCTTTTAAAATTTCTTATTTTCTAATTTTTAACAGTGTCCCAAAAAAGATATGAGGGTATCCAACACAAAATTTTTCTTTAAATTTTTTTGATTTTCAACGTACACCCCACAATGCCATGTAAATCCACCCACTAGACATGGAAAAAAGCCATATTTACCTGTTTAGCTAACAAGTTTCTCCTTAAATTTTCACTTCCTTGCATAACATCATCCTTGTTTCTCCCAGAGTCATATATAGAGGTATTTGATCTTTCCACTTATGCCAAGATATATCATTGCAGGTGGATTGATTTATCAACTATTTCTTCCATTGCGGTGAACCTTCTGTTGTATTATTCTGAACTTGTTGGGGTTCCTTCACAACAAAAGACAATTCTCATTAAGTTATGCCAGAAGTAAGTAATTAATTAATTAATTATGCATATGACTTGTGTATGTATATAAAAGAGTCATCCAATTCATAATAATATGTAGTTATATACTAAATCCCATTTATTATCATAAAACCCCTTTTTTGCCATCCTTTTTTAAAATCATTTTATTTAGAAATAAAATAAAAATTTTGTGGTTCTAATTTCTCAATATCCAGATAAAATTTAGAAAAATGTTTTTGACTTAGGTATTTTCATGATAATCCTTAAAACCAAAGATAATATTTTTTTCATAAGAAATAATTATTAAGAATCCTTTAATATTTAGGCAGAGTCTCAAAAAATATTTACTTAGGATATTATCTTATTTTGTTTTTAAAAAATAATTTCTTTTATAGTCATCTTTTACTACACTATATATTTTTTAAGAATAGTAAAATGTATGTGATGTAACATGAAGCAAATTAATGATGCAAAGTAAACTAAAAGATAAAATGACCAATTTAATTCATATTATAAATCTTTAACATTATCACTTTATATTTTTTCATTGTTGTTGTTTTTTTTTTTAAATATTTAGTGATAAAATGAAAATATTTTTGTGTTTTAGAAGTAACCTTTGTGCATTATCAACATTATAAAATTTATAAATATGATAATATTAAATTTTTAAGTTCAATTCTCATCATATTTAATTTAATTTTGTATTAAATTTATTTAATTATGTGTTGATTTATTTATTTGATTTAATTCAATGATTTTCTTATATAATACTTTCTTATACTATTAAGTTCATAAAAAAAATTAATAACTAAAGAATTTTCTAAAATTTTCATTGACATAGCAATTTTTTTTTGGAAGTCTTGAAGGCTTGGCAACAAGAGTAGGTTTTTTTGCTTTATAATAACCGAAAAAAGTCATATATAATCCTAACTAGAAATAAGGAGAATGACTATATGGTTTTAATTTGAAATTCAAAACTAGCAATTAAAAATCCCCTCTCCCCATGACCCGAATACCATAATCACTTATTATGATTAGATTTAACAATTTAAAATATGACATGATTATATAATATGAATACAATAGAAAAATAGAATAAGAAAGTGATAGAATTTAAAATTATAATAATAACTATATATAAGTTTAACAAAATCAAAAAAAAAATATTTTATATTTTTATATCGATACAAAATATGACATAATTTTTTGTGCAAAATACGAAACAAATACATGAATTTCATTATATTACACTATATGAATACGTGAATCGTCATGTTTACTTATGATAAACATGGTTAATCAAATTTTTTTTAATTATATTAAGAAAAAATGAAAAAAAAAGTATGTAAACATTAAGTTGCTAGCTATAAATTATTAGCCTAAAACACGAATGGTTTATATTTTGAATTTTTTTGTCCATGGAAATGCATTTTTTTAATAATAAATAATAAATCAATCAATCAATCTAGTAATGAAATAATTAAAAATTTAAAACTAGAGAAAATATTCACATGTATGCAAATGCATCTTCATAAATTAATTTCATTTCACACTGTTCAAAAAGAATGATATTCGATATATAGCTAGATCAAGACAACGAGAATTTGGATGAAATATGGACAATCTTCAATTAATTAACAAATCAGTGAAAATATGTTTATATTGCCGAAATCAATAAAAACTAAAAGAAATATAATAAAAAAGGCCAAAACCTTTTGTCCCTTTCATAATAATGCTCCTTCCAACAATGTTTTATACCTTGGCCTTTGAGGAAAGTGATGGCCTGGAGTAGCATGCTGTCTTCTTCCAAATTAACCACCCAAAAATTCCCACTAATTAGACGAATAATAAAAAATTATAAAGATCTCAGTGAAATTTAAAAAATTATATTGATGTAAAAGTTGAATTACATAATAGTATTTTTGCCATTTACATGTTTTGATTTGGTTTATATTTTTAATTTTCCTTTTTAAATGTCCATGAATTCATCATCACTATTGCAATGGTATCTTTTGGTATTATTGTTGGGGCTGCTTCTACAAATTTTGCCACAACAATAATCTCCACAAAGTATATTGTATGTAAATTTGTGGGATAATTAACTTCCAATTCAAATTGGCTCCGTATGCGTCTTGATATTTTTTGAACAGTATTTTTTGAACACTTTACTGTTCATATGTATAGGATACTTTGATTTTCAAAATTAATATAAAAAATTGTCAAAACAAAATTTATTCATGTTTGATGTCTTATCACACGAGTTCATATAACATAGTGTATAAATAACATATCATTGAATTAATTATTAAATCACCACAATAAAAACAAGCATGGAGAACCATCTATGACATGCAAGTAGACATAACTACATACTGCTCATCCATACAAGCTGCTATAAGGAACTAATAAAGAACCAGCAAACCAAACTGAACACAAAAAACCATGTTTCTTTAGAGTACATGAATTTTGCCAACAATGTCTTGGCCAAGCGATAAGAAGAGGATTTATGAGACATGTAAGCTTGAGTTCGAGTCCAAATAAAAAAATACATGAAATTTGTCTTACATGAATGGCTAAACATGACTTTATTCACAATATCAAATATGCAAATGCTATGAAATGTAGAGTAAACTAGTTCTTCACTGCAAAGTAAAACT
Organism: Durio zibethinus; assembly: GCF_002303985.1. The sequence continues at coordinate 11,254,820 of NW_019168270.1, forward strand.
GAAAAATAGAGATCCAACCAGTTGACGGTGCCATAAAACAGAAAGCTCAAACGATGATAAGCATAATCAAGTATCAACCACCTATCATTGAGGCAAAGAATGAATAAGAATTTAACAAGAAACTTGATTAAGGAAATCATAAATACATGGACAGAGGCATATTCAAGATTTTTGTAGGGAAGTAATTATTATCCATGAAAATAGTGTTTAAAAGAAAATTTTGAATGTTTATGGAAAATTTCTTTTAAAATTTCTTATTTTCTAATTTTAACAGTGTCCCAAAAAAATATGAGGGTATCCAACACAAAATTTTTCTTTAAATTTTTTTGATTTTCAATGTACACCCCACAATGCCATGTAAATCCACCACTATACATGGAAAAAGCCATATTTACCTGTTTAGCTTAACAAGTTTCTCCTTAAATTTTCATTTCCTTGCGTAACATTATCCTTGTTTCTCCCAGAGTCATATATAGAGGTATTTGATGTTGCCAGCCACGATCCCAAAATATATCATTGCAGGTGGATTGATTATCAACTATTTCTTCCATTGTGGTGAAACCTTCTGTTGTATTATTCTGAACTTGTTGGGGTTCCTTCACAACAAAAGACAGTTCTCATTAAGTAAGTTATGCTAGAAGTAAGTAATTAATTAATTAATTAATTATGCATATGACTTGTGTATGTATATAAAAGTCATCCAATTCATAATAATATGTAGTTATATACTAACATAACTTTGTTTCCATCATCGTTTCATCATTAGTATCAATATGATCAAGAACAACAAATTAATTAATTCAGCATAATAGTTAGAAAAAAAAAAATTGGTTAGGTACCTCTGTTACCTCTGTTATGGCAGGCACAGGATGTTTTGAATCCATGATGACACTTCTGGTCAACTTGGGAGATTTGGTTATTTCAAACAACCTCATATAAGGGAATCGGAAATGACAAACCAGTTGGAGCAAAACTCTTTAGGTCTGATAGCTCAGAAAGATCCACTTTTTGTAATTGAGAGAGCACTATTCCCTTTGATCATCTTCAATGTCTAGTCACCTTGATACCCAAAAACTTGCTCTAGTTTAGAAGGCCCTTTAATTTCAATTCTCTCGAGGTTGGCAAAAGAACGCGGCGACACTAATAGGAAACAAGCTTTTCAAATTTGCTGCACCCAGAAATAGATATAAATTCAAGACTAGGGAAGGAGTATAGGTTGGAGATGACTCTGTGATGATGATAGCTATTGAAGTTTGGTCCATTTCAATGATTTCTTCCAACTCCTCACAACACTTTATTTTCAAAGCTTTCAATTGCGGCATATTTGGAGCAAGCATAGAAGAGAAGAGAGATTTCAGCCTTTTACAACTTGACACTTTTAAGTCTTTAAGATAAGGAAGGCTTGCAACTTGGATGGGACCCTGCAACTGATGTATACCCTTTATATTTAAAATCTCTATCTTTGAGAACAAGTGTCTGCCTTGAATTTGAAATACATTCTCCCAATTAATAGTGTCACACACATTGTCTTGTCCCAACTCAGAGATTCGTAACTCCTGTATAAATATAAAAATATCATAATTTCATTAAATTTTGAATAAATTACAATGGACAAATAATATATGAGTTTAAAAGTACAAAATCTAATATATATAAGTACGTTTATGTGAGTAACCTCTCTTTATGACATGTAGGGATAATGTTTATATTATTATATTATATATCAAATAACTCCATTTAATAAATTATTTAAATTTAATATTTTTGAATATTATTTAAATTCAAATCAAAATCTATAAAAAAATTTTTTGCATAAATTTTAAATTCAAATATATTAAATTATAATTTATTTTTTCTTTTTAAATTAATCATAGTTCCAAAAATATATATGTATTTATATGGTTAATATATTTTTATCTACCATCAAATAATTCTATTTAATAGATTATCTAAATTTAATATTTTGGGTAACTATTTAAATTCAAATCAAACTCTAACAAAGGTTGAAAATTTTGCATAAGTTTTGCATTTAAATGTATTAAATCATAATTTATTTTTTTTAAAATTTAATCATAATATATATATATACACACTTAATACATTTTTATTTGATGAAATCAGAATCTAAAATTGAAATAAAGAGTTTATAAAATGAGAGGTCACCTTCTAACCAAGCTTATTTTATTTATTGTTATTAGAATTGGAAATTGAAGAATACAAGCCTTTTTTTTTTTACTTGACAGTTATGATTTATTGGTTTTGCATGGGAATGGACAAAGTTAGAAAGAAGAGTAAACCACATCATACCGTGAACAAGTTCATTTTTGCCTTTATTATTCTCTTTTTTCTTTTATTTTCTTTTTTATTTGCAAAAATCAATATGTGATGGTGTTGGATTGTTTTTACTTTTGTATATTTTTTGCTTAATGACATTGATTTTTTTATCAAATTTCAATAATGGAAAGAAAACTACATACATTTGGGATTGATTTCAACTCCGGTAATAGGTATGGTTCATTACTTTTTTTCCGTATTTTATTTTTTTTAATTTCCTCCATTTGTTTTGTACCCTTCAAACTATTTATTTGGTCTTATTTCTATTATATGCATATATACATTTGATTTTGATTTATTCTAATAAAAATTTTGATTTACTATATTTTATATAGTTAGTTAAGTGGGATATTTGTTCACGCATAAGGGTCCAAAAGGAGAATTTCATAAGCAAATTATGTGGTTGAAAGTATGTAAAAAATAAAAACTAATAAAAGCAATGGCTATGAACAAATAATAATATAATATGCTTTATTGTTTCAATAAAATTTATATATAAAAGAAATTTTATTATTTGATGTTTTATTTTTGGTTCGGGGTTTATAGATTTAATAGTTTATGAATATTCTATTAATATAAATGTCTTTTACAATTTAATAAATGATTTTTTTTATATCCATATTAATATTATTCATAAAAATTATTAATTTTGACTATTAAAAGACTGACCCTTGCTTTTTTTTTTTTTTATCAAAAAATAAATAATTAGTAACAAAATTTTTGGTGTTTAGCAAATAAATAAAAAAATTAATTTTTTGATAGAAAAAGAAGGACTTTTGAAATTTTGTAAAAAATTAAACTTAAAACAACAATATGTGAATGCTATCATTTAAACGTATCTTAAAATTTATGAATGTATGATTATATATAGTTGATTAATAAAAGTTTAAATATTCTTTTATTAAGGAAATATAAAAAATTAAAGTTAATTAAAAAATAAATTTAAATTATGAAAATAATAACACGGTTAAAAAGCTAGTATATATGTAAACAAATACCATTCTCAAGATTTTATTATAATGTACAAATTATATGTATGTATGCATATATGTATGCATGCCAGCAGTTTGAATTCCCATCCAAATTGGATTTCATTAAATTAAAATAGTAGGATGGCTAAATTACACACAATAATAATGTAAGGGCTTAAGTGAAATTTTGATTACAATATGGTTAGAGAGCTTATTTTATTATTTTGCCATTACTTAACAAGGTTTTTTTTTTTTTTAAATAACAAACAAGTTTAACTAAGCCTTGAATGAGTTGAACATAAACATTGTTAAAGATGAGAGTTCAACATAAGTCTTGAATGATTTATTCTAATTTTTCTAATATAAAACTTACATAAGAACCCCTTTTTGAAAGAAATTCAAACATTGATTATTTTATGAGTATAGAAAAGATTTGGGCCAAGGTAAAATCTCAAACCATAATGTAAGGAAAGGAGTATAAAATTACCTTTAGTTGAAGCCGTTTGTGGACTAGTTGAATAATGAACTTTGCAAATCGAGGACAAACCACTATGGTTAACTTCTCCAATGATGGTGGCAGAATGGCATTATCAACTCCATTATTTTCTTTTGCCATATTGAAGACATATTGTAGTCTTGGACAACA
>NW_019168270.1:11259770-11349751 GCF_002303985.1 Durio zibethinus
CGGGTGCAAGTCTAGTACCACCAAAGTTTACACCAAATCATTATACAACTAAATTGCAGCCAAAGTTTTGAAACTATTGCATTCACACTTTTCCAGAGAAAGATTTTAAAAGAAAATTTGAACTAAAACTATTTTCTTCTTTTGACATATTGCCTACGTAGTACCTCTTGGGCGGCCCAACTGCTAACTGAAAATTGGGTTTGACAATTGTTAGATGTTAGTGCTGTACCCCAGATAAGTGGTGATTCAAATGAACAATTATAATGCACAGGATCTAAATTCTAGCAAAAACCAAAAACACACATCCCTATGTTAATACCATTCAAAAAAGACCAAAAAGAGAAAAAATGCTAATAAACCTTAGGCCAAACAAATATCATTAAGGAAATTATTCAATAACATACCATCTCCAAAAGAGAAAGCCCTGCCCGATTTTTGCATGATAGCCTCTGACTGAATGCTAGAAATGACATCCCTGCCCACAAGCAAAGTTTTCAGGGGAAAGAAGTAAAGAAGTGCTAAGGAGAAGCAAACTGATTTAAAGAATTATATATATATATATATATATATATATATCATGGAAAGAGAATTTCCTTTACTAGTTACCCTAAGTAATCTAGTTCCTGATAAACAAATAAGAGATGGACTATGCATTGAAATGGGCCTGCTATTAAAGTTAGATATACAATTGTCAGAATAATCCAGTAGTCAACTCATACCGTGACAGTTTAATTCCTAACATTGATGTGCATTACAAAGTTCAGAACCAACTAACCTTGTCTCTGTTAAACCAGCTGAACAGCCTATAATAATAATTTAATATTTCATTAATAATAAAGAAAATCAACAAAATTATGCCAACAAAAAAAGAAAAACCACCCAAAAGATATACCTGGCAGAACAAGATGAGAGAAGTTTCGGACATGGGCAATTCCTCTTGGTTGAAGTAATAGTATCTGTTCAAGCACTTGAAATTTCAATCTCATGAGAATATTTACCAATGGATGACAAAAATTCAAACTCCAAATGATTAAAATGAAAAAAAAGTAACATTATTTCTAAATTAACTAAAGATTAAAATTTCAAATTTTATGGACAATAAAACGTGCGATTTTTTACTTTAAATCAAAGGACTAAGTTTGAATTATTTTTGAAAAAAAAAAAAAAAGAGAATATTTTACCATATGATCTTGCACTTCTTTTACTTTATATCAACATTTTAATATTGCAAGGCCTAAATAAATCAACCATCTTCGACATCAGTTATAGATTTAATAGCATCAAGATCAATTGAAATTCAAAGAAACTGAACTAAGTTCATGATTACCAAATCTAATTCATTTTCAACTGAATTATTTACCTCTTTTCCAGCATTACAAGAAACTCTAGATACTGAAACACCCGATCGAATCGCCAGCAATGACTTCCCTAATACCTGAAAAATCACAAAAAAAATGAAAAAAACATTAACAAAATCGTATGCTTTAGCTAAATATATTACAATTTAAACAATAAAAGTTCTAACCAAAGATGATGAGCCTCCGCCCGCGACTTTTCTCCTTAAAGCGCCCAACATCACCGATATTCAATCCCTACTCTTTTTTCAAAATCAGAAGCAAAAAATAAAAAACCAATAGTTTTAAACGCAAAAAATCAAATAAAAATCAACAAATTATAACGTAACTTACCAGATTTCAGTGTATAAGCAGTATATGAATGAGACGTGAAGCAAAGTAATATCGAAGAGAGAGCAGTTTGACTTGATTGCTGCAGACAAAATTGAGAGTCGTCGAATAGAGTATAATTTAAAAAAGACGGTTTTTAAGAGAGATTTGGCTTTTCTTTCTTTTGTTTGGTTTGACAGAAAATAAGAGAGAGAAACCGCGAAGACGCGGGTTTTGTGGGTCTGTTGTATCCGCAATGGCAAGCTGATTTGAGCTCTCTTACCTGGCGTCGTTTTATTGATAGATACAAGTGAGGATTCTTTTCTTCCTTTTAACCGGGAAAGGAAGGAAAAGTCGTTACGGCGCCGTTTCGAAAAATGACACTTTGAGCTTTGTTTGGGTTCGAAAATCTAGATTTAGGCTTCGTTTGGGCTCAAAAATCTAATGTTGAGGCTTCGTTTGGCTTTTACTTGGATTTGGAAATTTAAAACTTTTAAGACCGGCATCTCATAATTTATTATGATAAACTTTTATTTCTTCCATCTTAATTTCTATGTTCATATTTATTTATATCTTAAAATTATATTTTTTTATATTTTTAAAACTCTTACATTTTATATTTTGAAATTATTTTTTATATATATTTTTACATTTTAACATTAAAAATCATAAAATTTTAATTTTATAAAAAATTTAAAATTTAATATTAAATACATAAAATCAAAGTTTTTTTTTCTTTTTTTTAAACTCCATGAAAGTTAATAACACCCAAACAATTTGAAGTAGAGGGAATATAAGTTAAGTTTTTAATATATCTTAAGAATGGTGAAAATATTAAAAAATTTACTATAAAAATTTCCTTATTACTATTATATGTATACATGGTACTAATAAAAAGTGATTTTATGAGAAATCAAGGATTAACATAGTCTTCGTGTGTTGACTTGATAATTAATATGTTAATTAATTTGCCAAAGAAAAATATTATTTCAATAGTACTAAAATTGCTTTTAAATTGAAGGTTTTGAGTTTGATCTTTAGTGTAAAAAAAAAAAAAAAAGAAAAATGTTCTTTTGTTTTCATTAATTGTTGGATTAAATTCTCTCAACTGGTAATTAAGGTTAAAGACACAAGATTTGTATTTATCGTGAAAGTGAACCTTGGGGTATCTTCAATTTTAGTGATAAAAATGCAAAATAAGTTTTGTTTAACTTTATTAAAAATCTAGGAGTAGGATTCAAAGCTTTACTTAGTTCATGTAGTCACTTGTAATAGGTAGCATCTAGTAAATTTAGGGTTGGAATCTCAACCTTTACACTTCCTTCCCTTATCTCCAAGTTACGATCTCATAAAAAAAATTACTGAGAATGGGTTAAAACTGAAGTTTTAAATATAGAGCACATTACTAGAAAAATGGGTTTTATTGGTGAAAATTTTCATTGGTAAAAGCCAAATTTCTGTCAATGATAACATTATTGACTGATTTATAGACAAAAAAATTCCATCGGTATTAACTAAGTCTGTAATGTTATTCCGTCCATAATAAACAAATCCATTATAGGGCCTGCTAATGTAGGCCAGTTTGTAGGTTGGCTGGCTTAGGTTTCATTCTAGCTATGGCAGTTGGTTTTACTTTCTCGACAACTTTCTTTCTTGGTGGCATGGTGTTTTAGCTCAGCCAGAAAAAGAAATTCCCTTACCTGGTGCATCAAATGCTTGTGTCAAGCTAAGTTGAAGAGGTAAGACTCTAAAATCACAAAGGAAAGAAAGAAAGCGATTATGATTAAATACTAAGAGTGTCCTTAAAATTTGTGCTTTGATGCTCAAGTCAAAGATTAGCCAAAGAGAAAAATGGAAAAGAGAATAAAGAAGAAAGAAGGACATGTCATGTCTAGATAGTACTTGCATGACTTTAGTTATAGTTTGAAAGTAAAGGGTTTAGGGCAACTTAGGCTGCCAAAGGTTAGTCACATGGTTAAAGATTACCTAAAGTATCAAGTTAACTTAGATATTGATTGTCCACCAAGAGGACGACAAGTCAACATTGAGGGGAGCTCGCTGGGCAGATTAGTAAGGTGGTTGAGCTGACGTGGTACTATGACCTTAAGTCAATCAAACATGTAAGGTCAGTCTAAAAGTCTAAATATCCCTGGCTATCTGTTGGTAGTCTCTAATGAGAAAAGATGACCAAAATAACCTTTAGACCTAAAAATACCCCTAATAGTTAGATTTTTAATTTAATTAATCAGATTTAATATTTGACAGCTTCAATTAAAAAAAAGTATATTAGTTAATTAATTGATTCTATATAACTAGGTGATGGACTAAACATTTCATGTGTGTATATATTCAAGTATTCCATTAAGAACAAAAAAATAGATATGACTTTTGTTTTCATTAAGAACAAGAACACTTCATTTTGATAATTAAAACCATCAAGAACAAGAAATTAAGCATAAGTAAAGAAAAGTTGGTTAGGTACCATTGTTATGGCATGAAAATGTGTTTTGAGTCTTTACTAAAGCTTGTACTCAAATTGGGGCATCCTTTTTACTCCAAAATAACATAAAGAAGGGAATTCAAAATGATAACCCATTTGAATGAAGGTATTTAAGCTTAGAAGCTCTGAAAGTTTCAATCCTTTTAATTTAAGGAATACTATTCCTTTTCCATTATCTCAAGTTTAATTCACTTTGATACCCAAAAACTTGCTTTGATTTGGAAGCCAAATTAATTTTGATATTTTTTAGTTTTAAAAGAGAATAGGCAACAATAATTGGAAACAAGCCTTGAAATTGTTACACCCATAAATCCATATATGTTTAAGACAAGGGAAGGATATAGGTTAAATATGACTTTATAATAATGATGCTATTGAAGTTTGGTTTATTTCAATGATTTCATTTGACTCTTCACAACACTCTATATCCAAATAGTTCATGTGTGGCAAATTTATAGCCAGCATAAAAGAGAAGATAGATTTCAACCTATTACAATTTGACACATTTAACTCTCTAAGACATTGAAGGCTTGCAACTTGGAAAGGACCTTATAACTAATGTATACGCTTTAAATTTATAACCTTTATTCTTGAGAGAAAATATCTAGCTTATTTGAAGTATCCTTTCCCAATTAATTATGTTGCACACGTTGTTAGGTCTTAACTCAGAAAGTTATAGTTCATATAAATATAAAAAAAAATCATAATTTCATTAAAAATTGAATAAATTACAAAGGTTGAAGAATGTATAACTTTAAACATATGTTTAATTAGTTTTCAACTGTCAATTAATTTTTTCCACATAGTGCAATGTCATTAAAGTTTGCCTATATATATATATGTCATCAATTCGAATTAATAGGATCATCACTAGAATTTCCCATCCAAATTAGGTTTCATTAAACTCAAATAGTTTGACTTAATCACACGATAACAAAGTAAGGGCTTAAGTGAAAATTTGATTAAATATACTTAGATGGTTTATTTTATTGTTATGCCATTACTAAACAAAACAAAAAAAAAAAATTTGGCTTTCATTGGATCTGATCTTTTCATCTTTTAATTAAGCTTTTAACCTCTGATTTTTCTTATGCAAGCTTTAAAGGTAACCACGATTTACATCTTTATCCTTAGTAACTTTCTCCAATTGTCTTTCCTATACAATGGCTTAATAATTCAATTGTCTCAATTTTTCTTAAAGTCTGAGATTCTCTTTTTGTGTCCTTGCTTTTTCTGCCTCAAATTCCAATCTTGTGATTTTGATTTCCAACATCAGTGCCTTTGCCCATAAATCAACTAGTTGAGCAAACCATCATATGGAGGGTACCATATTATTAACCCATTTTGCTCTCCATACTAAATATCCTGGAGTGACATCATAAGTACATCTTCTCAACTGTGATCAATAGGTTATTTTTATACTTTAGTGATATTGTGTAGTCCAACCACATAGTTAGATTTTCCATAATCAAACTCTAACTGGTTTAACCCATGAGTCATCTGAACAAACTGTTTAGACTTATACTATCTCCTGACCATAAAAGGGTACATAACTCATAACTCTCGAAATTCATAAAAGTGAACCCATGTTTTATCACTTCAACTATACAATATAGATGTATGAAGCATCCAAAGTGCTCTCCAAATCAAATATTCCATATTAAGATTTTAAAAGAATGCAACCCATTGCTCTTTAATGAGGTCCTTCTACGGATGTCAGTAGGTAAGGTATAAGGCGAATAGAGCATTCCCTATCCCATTCCCAAATTTTTATGTTATACCTATCCTGGTATTCATATCAAATAGGTATTTCAAATTTATCCTCACCCTTATCCTCCTAAGTATTTAATAAGTATAGGTAATCCTTATATCCATAGCTTTTTTTTTAAAAAAAATAAAAACTATAATTTATTTTTTTTAGCTTATTTTTATTTTTATATTATATATTTAGGTAATTTTTTCATAAATGTCGTAACGTCTAGATCCGGGGATCTATCGCCAGACATTGACTTTAGGGAGTCGCCACCAATCTTTTATCCAGGTGTGATTGGCCACCTAAGGAATCTGCCCTTTTAGGGAACACCTAAGCTTAAGGGTCCCTAAAAGAATAGGTTCGGGTCTGCTTAACCAGAACAGAGTTCGGGAGTTCGGTTACGTGTGAGGAAGGTTATAGCACCCTCACAACGCCCATCAAAAGATGGTACCAGCTCGAATTTGTGTTATCCAAAAGCCTTAAAATTTTACCAAGTAGTTAGTTGTTGAAAATTATTCTCAATTGACTCTAATACTTTTAGCAGAAAATTGAGAAAATTCCCTCACCTCAAGAGTATGCAAGAAAAACTACTGTTTCACTTGCAGAGGCTCCGTCGTCGGATTATTTAAAGAAAAATCAAGATCAACCAATTAATTAATTATCGAAAATTATTCTCAATTGACTCTAATACTTTTAGCAGAAAATTGAGAAAATTCCCTCACCTCAGGAGTATGCAAGAAAAACTACTGTTTCACTTGCAGAGGCTCCGTCGTCGGATTAATTAAAGAAAAATCAAGATCAACCAATTAATTAATTATTGAAAATTATTCTCAATTGACTCTAATACTTTTAGCAGAAAATTGAGAAAATTCCCTCACCTCAGGAGTATGCAAGAAAAACTACTGTTTTACTTGCAGAGGCTCCGTCGTCGGATTAATTAAAGAAAAAAAATCAAAATCAGCCAAGTAATTAATTATCGGAAATTATTCTCAATTGACTCTAATACTTTTAGCAGAAAATTGAGAAAATTCCCTCACCTCAGGAGTATGCAAGAAAAACTACTGTTTTTACTTGTAGAGGCTCCGTCGTCGGATTAATTAAAGAAAAAAGAAAAAAATCAAGATCAAAATCAAAGTCAAATAAAAAAAATTCAAAAAAAAAAAAAAAAAAAAAAACCTGGAGCGGCTCGGATCGCGGCTCGGCTTGGTGCGGCTCGGCTCGGCTCGGCTCGGCTCGGCTCGGCTCGGCTCGGAAGGGCTGAAACGCGCGGGTCAGAAAGCGGGTCGACGCTTCGGGTCGGGTCGGGTTCGGCAAAACGCGCGGATCCTCTTATTAACTTAAAGCCAAAACGACGTCGTTTTGGGAGGGTATAAAAGGCACCTTCCTCCGTTTTTCAGCAGACCGTTTCTCCCCTCTCTCTCTCTTCTTCCCTTCTTCTCTGCCTTCTCTCTAGAATTTGAAGAACGCCGGTGCCGGATTCTGGAAAATTCGCCGGAATCTGGGAATTTCGCCGGAAATTGGCCGGATGGTCGTCGGTTTCTGGGATTCTCCGCCGGAAACTGGGTCTGTCGCCGGAAACTTCAAAGTTTCGCCGGAATTGTCGCCGGAAAATTCAAAAGTCGCCGGAATTTTCGCCGGAATCTGGAAATTTCCCAGAAATTTCCAGAAAATTTTTTCGCCAAATTTTTCTAAAAAATTTTTCTCACTGCCAGAACACTCCTAAACTTTTCCTTAGCTCTCTAAACACCCCTATTCTCTCAATCAGTAGCTTTTGCTTCTGTTTTCTCTGTGTTCTTGACTGTTCCAGGGGGGTCCCTTTTATAGGGATTGATCAGGAGTTTCTGATCAATCCCAATTCCTCTTTGGACGGGAATTCAGTCTTTGAATCCAATTGGACTCTTCTGATTGAATTCCCCTTCAGAGTGGGAGTCTTCAACTTTGAATCCTAGCCCTCCAAAATAAAAATTAAAATAAAATTAAAAAAAAAATCTAGATAATTGGAAAGATAAATCAAAAGATAAAAAATTTTCAAATAATATCTGAAAATCAGAAAAAATCAGAACAGATAATTAAAAAAAAAGATAAGAATAATAATATAATAATAATAAATATATAACTATATACATATAAATCTATTCTAATGAAAAAAAATATATATATATATATACATATATTAATACATAATAATAAATAATAAAATACACAAGAGAGAAAAAAAATAAAATAAAATAAAAATAAAAAATAAAAATACGGGTAAAAATTCAATTGGGCCTTGCCCATTTGGGGCAGGCCCAAATGATCTGGGTCAGGCCCATTGATCCGGGTCAGGCCCAATTGATCCGGGCCCGGACCTGATTGGGTGTCTACAGCTGCCCCTCTTTGCGTATTTTCTGTGAGACAGAAATTGCGCAAAGACGTAGACACCCAGTCAAGACCCGACTCGACATTTTCATTTTTGATTTTTTTTTATTTTTGTTTTTATTTTTTTTGATTTTTTTGATTTTTTGATTTTTTTGTTTTTTTTTTTTTTTTTTTGTTTTTTTTTTTGGCCAAAGCTCCTCTAAACAGAGACTCAACGACTTTTGAAAGTAAATTGCTCCTCTAAACAGAGGCAACGGACTTTGGAAAGTAAATTGCTCCTCTCAACAGAGGCAACGGACTTTGGAAAGTAAATTGCTCCTCTCAACAGAGGCACCACGACTTTGGAAAAATAAATTGCTCCTCTCAACAGAGGCACCACGACTTTGGAAAATAAATTGCTCCTCTCAACAGAGGCACCACGACTTTGAAAAGTAAATTGCTCCTCTAAACAGAGGCAACGAACTTTGAAAAGTAAATTGCTCCTCTAAACAGAGGCACCACGACTTTAAAAAAATAAATTGCTCCTCTAAACAGAGGCAACGAACTTGGAAAAGTAAATTGCTCCTCTAAACAGAGGCACCACGACTTTGGAAAAATAAATTGCTCCTCTAAACAGAGGCACCACGACTTTGAAAAGTAAATTGCTCCTCTAAACAAAGGCACCACGACTTTTGAAAAGTAAATTGCTCCTCTAAACAAGGCACCACGGAACTTTGAAAAATAAATTGCTCCTCTAAACAGAGGCAACGACTTTGAAAGCAATGCTCCTCTAAAGGCAACGGAACTTGAAAGCAAATTGCTCCTCTAAACAGAGGCACCACGACTTTTGAAAAGTAAATTGCTCCTCTAAACAGAGGCAACGAACTTGGAAAAGTAAATACTCCTAGACAATCATGTCCGAAGGAGTTGAAAGTTGTGTTTGAAGGGATTTCAGGAGATTATGCCCAAAGGTCTTATAAATCAACCCTGATACCAAGAGACATCCTATTTCGAGGATTAGGAACTTACCTGACAAGTTTCTTCTCAAACTTGCAAAGTCTTTTCATATCTGTCTTTTCATGTGGGATGTTGGAACACCCTTGCTTCTTGAATTTGTACACTATACTTTCCTGAAAGTAGTGTATGCTATGCAATGTGCATGATTTTCAATGCATGCTATGCAAATGTTGGCCAATTAATTCCTGTTCAATGTATGGTACTCAAGTTTCTCAAGCTCTTTTTTTTCTTGGGTGTCAAGCCCTTTGATTCCTCAAGGATCCAATTGCACTGCTCTTCTAAGATCGAACCAGTGTAGCTCTTAATTGTCTCTTCCACTCAGATTCTTCCTTGTTCTGTTTTTCAATACTTTGGAATAAGTTTCATCAATCGATCATCACTTGACCATCATTCAATGAATTTCTCAGCAATAACAAATTTTCAAAACAAGTTTCATCCACCATCATTGGGTCATTACTCTGTCTCAGCATTAACCATTCAAAAACAAACTCTGTCCACTGATTGTCTTCATCATTCAATCATAACTTGCAAGTCATATCGATCAATTCATCACTTTTCCAGATTTGCCCCATCATCTCTTTTAGGTTTCTACCATTTCTTCATCATCTTAGATTTCTTTTCAAATGAATGTAAGATTCTTTTAAGTACATGTTCATTCATTCATTATCATTTCAAATTTTGACAAATACAATGCAATCAAGCATTTTCTCAATTCATTCTAAGGGTGTAACAATAAGAGGACAGAAAGTGAATTATGGTAAAGATAATCAATGGAGATCTATTTTGGTAGAAAATAAATGGGAAAGGAAATAAATTGGATGTCATTGAGGTAAATGGTATGTCCAAATGATGAATATTTAGACAATTTTCAACATTAATCTAGGATTCTTTTTCAAAAGCTCATTCATTTACTGTTGAAGTCATCTTGGGCTTGGCGAACTCTGCCCCAGTCTTTAAGGGATCTTCAGATGTCTTTGATCTTTCATTCATGTGAGCCATTTGACCTGAATCTTTTTTTTTTTTTTTTTGGGTACCAAAATCACCCTTTCAGGTTTTCAATTCGGATCTCTTTTTTTCATTTTTTCTTCTTTCTTTCTTTTTTTTTTTTCATCATCTTTTTTTTCATTCTTCACCTATTATTGACATCCTTCATACATCAAACTTTTAAGGTAATGTAGCATGATTCCATTGCTTCATCATGAGCATGCCTTCGCTCAACATATGATCATTCAAGTTGGGTATTCACACTTGATCCAAATGGACTTTCCAAGGTTGTAATGTAGGCTAAGGTGAAGGGTCATAAAAAAAATGGATATAATAGGCTCAAAACATGTATTAAAAAGGTTCAAGACCGAAGGATCATTTGATGCAGCTTGGCATTTTGCCCCACATCGTTTCACTATTTTTTCTTTCCTCACACAAAGGATTCTCATTACTTTGCCCCAAGTCATGTGTGGCATTTATTTTTTTCTTTTGCTTTTCTTTCTCTTTTCATCTTTGAGACCTTTTGTGGTTTTTTTTTTTTTTTTTTTTTTTTTTTCAAAAATTACCCTCCAGTGTAGAGGGTGATCCTTGGTTGGGGTTCTTCAAAAAAAAATGATAAGCTCAAGGGGGTAACAATAAATGGTTTTTCAAATGGTAAAAGAAAGATGGCCATTTTTCATCTCAATTGTGAATACCTTTCTTGAACATCATCTATTGAACAGAGCTCATGAACTTGTATAAAATATTGCACACCTTCAAGATATATCTCTTTCATCTCTGGTGATGGCTTACCCTCTTTATTTTCGCTCAAATCATCTCCTCTGTGAATGAGTTCTCAAAATTAAATTCCAGAATTATTGTTATCATTGTCTAAATATTCATCATCTGAAATTTAAGAATGGGAGTGTGAAGTTATGGAAGGTAACAAGGCATGGAATAATGGTAAAGTGAAAGAGAAAAATGTAATGAAATGCATTGACTTGCCTTTATTAAAATGATAACAAGTGAAGTCATATTAAAAAAAAATCTAACATTTTTGAAAAGAAATCCCAAAATGACAAAAGAAACCTTCAACCAGCCTTATCTCCATTGACATCTTGCCCCTCAATTCATTGTGAATCTCCGGATCCTTTCTGTTCTTGACTTTCGCTCAGTACACTAACATTAGGTGCTGTTGCTTTTCCTTGATCAAAACTTACCATTCCATCATTGATCAACCGTTGCACCTTATACTTTAAAGCAGTGCAATTTTCAGTAGAATGGCCAGTAATTCCATAATGATAGTCACAACGGGCTGTAGGATCATACCACTTTGGATAGGGTGGTTTAAGTGGTTCCACATGGCTGGGGGCAATCAAATGGCTATTATAAAGCTCTCGATATAACTCTGTATAAGTCATAGGGATTGGATCAAATACAGGTTTTTCTCGAGTAGTCCGTTGTTCTCGTGAGCCACTTGTTGGATGAGTAGGACGAATTTGGGTTCTTACAGGAGCTTGAATGTTAAGGCGGTAAGTGGATGAATAAGATGGTTGTGGAGCTAGCTGGTATGGGTAGGATGAGGCATTATTCACAGCAGGATAGCATGGAGAGTAACCTTGGGATGGATAGGGTTGATAACCCCCGAATTGTTGTCTATCAAAGCTCACAGCTTGAGCTTCAGCTTCTTTCTTTTCTGATGTCTTCTTGGTTTCTCCTCCTCTCAACTTGCCATTTTTTATGGCACTTTCAATAATTTCTCCAGAGATTACCATGTCAGCAAAATTCTTTGTTGCATTCCCTATCATCTTTTCATAATAGGGAGGCTTTAAAGTGCTAACAAACAGCACTGTGGTCTCTTTCTCTGTCAGTGGAGGTTGTACCTGTGAAGCAATATCCCTCCATCTCTGGGCGTATTCTTTAAAAGACTCATTTGACTTTTTCTCCAGGTTTTGCAAAGATAAACGATCAGGGGCCAAATCGATGATGTGTCGATATTGGCTGATGAAGTCATGAGCCATATCGCTCCAGGAGCGAATGTGGGTTCTATCCAACTGAACATACCACCTGGCAGCAGAACCAGTAAGACTATCCTGAAAGACATGCATCAAGAGTTTTTCATCATGTGCATGAGCTGCCATCTTCCTGCAATACATGGTGATGTGAGTTTTAGGGCACTTTGTACCGTCATATTTTTCAAATTTCGGTACTTTGAATTTATAGGGATAACCACATCAGGAACTAGGCAGAGCCCAGCAGCATCAACTGACCCATAAAAGCTAAATCCTTCTACAGCCCGTAGCCTCTGCTCTAACATGCTAATCTTGGAACTTTCCTCAGCCTCTACTCTCATCTTTTCCTTCTCCTTCTCTTTTAAATCATCTAGATCAGGAATTGGTTCTGCTGCCTTTTCAGTGAAGACAGGATTTATATAGCTGTTATACTGCCCTGGGTTGAAAGCTGATGGCATTCCAGGATAGGCGAAATGTTGTGGCGGGACCTCTTGGGCAGACTGGGCTTGAGATGGGCCAAAACCTGGAGGGTACAAAGGGTCAGCTACTTCTTGTAAATGGGGAACTTGTTGGCTTGTATTTCCTTCAACCCCTTTCCCCTTATTCATGTTATTGAGGGCCTCCAGAATTTTGCTAAGTTCATTTTCAATCTTCTCCTGAGCTTTTTCTAGCTTTTCAAATCTATGAGAACTTTCTTCTTCCATTTGCCTTGCTCTGAATCTTGTGTTGTATGGATGAGCAGGGTTTTCGCTAGATGGAGCTATCCTCGGACCTTGAGTACCATACTTATGATTAGAAATGTTATGCTGTGCCTTATGTATGATGCTTTGACACACAAATGAAATGTACATTTTTTGAATGAAATCTAGTATGAAATGAATGCAAATGATTGTGTTGAAACATGATCATGAAAAGAATACAGATGCATACAATCAGACAAACAACATAGTTAGTTCCGTGGATGAAACGTAAGTGATGTTGATGCATAATGTTACATATGATAGAAATAATACACAAAGTTAAGCAATCAAAATGATTAGATAAACACCCTTTTTTGTGTCCTAATTTTAGGGTATATCTATCATTGGGTAGAAAGAGCTCTATCCTAGGTGTAGGCACTCTTAAAGTTCACTACATGCGGTTTTAAGGTCAGAGTCTAAAGGTTCTCAAATTGCTCCTTACATCCCTGTCCATCACAGACTAGTAAGGCACCCTAATCCTCACCCATTACAGGCTACAAGCGAAAAAGGTTCAATTTGAGTGGGAGTATTTCGCTAGCCACTGCGGAGGCATTAGACCTCACGAAAGCAATAGGTACTTTACTCCCTCCTAGAGGGACGGAGCTCGGGTGTAGAGCTCATGTTATGCATATGCACATGAATGACATAATTAACCAAGCAAATACACATAAATGAATAATAACACATATATACAAGAAGGGTTCAATTTTAGCTTTTGGATAACACAAATTATTTGCTGGCCTGACTCTCAAAGTCCCCAGTGGAGTCGCCAAGCTGTCATAACGTCTAGATCCGGGGATCTATCGCCAGACATTGACTTTAGGGAGTCGCCACCAATCTTTTTTTTTATCCAGGTGTGATTGGCCACCTAAGGAATCTGCCCTTTTAGGGAACACCTAAGCTTAAGGGTCCCTAAAAGAATAGGTTCGGGTCTGCTTAACCAGAACAGAGTTCGGGAGTTCGGTTACGTGTGAGGAAGGTTATAGCACCCTCACAACGCCCATCAAAAGATGGTACCAGCTTGAATTTGTGTTATCCAAAAGCCTTAAAATTTTACCAAGTAGTTAGTTGTTGAAAATTATTCTCAATTGACTCTAATACTTTTAGCAGAAAATTGAGAAAATTCCCTCACCTCAAGAGTATGCAAGAAAAACTACTGTTTCACTTGCAGAGGCTCCGTCGTCGGATTATTTAAAGAAAAATCAAGATCAACCAATTAATTAATTATCGAAAATTATTCTCAATTGACTCTAATACTTTTAGCAGAAAATTGAGAAAATTCCCTCACCTCAGGAGTATGCAAGAAAAACTACTGTTTCACTTGCAGAGGCTCCGTCGTCGGATTAATTAAAGAAAAATCAAGATCAACCAATTAATTAATTATCGAAAATTATTCTCAATTGACTCTAATACTTTTAGCAGAAAATTGAGAAAATTCCCTCACCTCAGGAGTATGCAAGAAAAACTACTGTTTCACTTGCAGAGGCTCCGTCGTCGGATTAATTAAAGAAAAAAAAATCAAAATCAGCCAAGTAATTAATTATCGGAAATTATTCTCAATTGACTCTAATACTTTTAGCAGAAAATTGAGAAAATTCCCTCACCTCAGGAGTATGCAAGAAAAACTACTGTTTTTACTTGTAGAGGCTCCGTCGTCGGATTAATTAAAGAAAAAAGAAAAAAATCAAGATCAAAATCAAAGTCAAATAAAAAAAAATTCAAAAAAAAAAAAAAAAAAAAAAAAAACCTGGAGCGGCTCGGATCGCGGCTCGGCTTGGTGCGGCTCGGCTCGGCTCGGCTCGGCTCGGAAGGGCTGAAACGCGCGGGTCAGAAAGCGGGTCGACGCTTCGGGTCGGGTCGAGTTCGGCAAAACGCGCGGATCCTCTTATTAACTTAAAGCCAAAACGACGTCGTTTTGGGAGGGTATAAAAGGCACCTTCCTCCGTTTTTCAGCAGACCGTTCCTCCCCTCTCTCTCTCTTCTTCCCTTCTTCTCTGCCTTCTCTCTAGAATTTGAAGAACGCCGGTGCCGGATTCTGGAAAATTCGCCGGAATCTGGGAATTTCGCCGGAAATTGGCCGGAAGTTGGCCGGATGGTCGCCGGTTTCTGGGATTCTCCGCCGAAACTGGGTCTGTCGCCGGAAACTTCAAAGTTCGCCGGAATTGTCGCCGGAAAATTCAAAAGTCGCCGGAATTTTCGCCGGAATCTGGAAATTTCCCAGAAATTTCCAGAAAATTTTTTCGCCAAATTTTTCTAAAAAATTTTTCTCACTGCCAGAACACTCCTAAACTTTTCCTTAGCTCTCTAAACACCCCTATTCTCTCAATCAGTAGCTTTTGCTTCTGTTTTCTCTGTGTTCTTGACTGTTCCAGGGGGGTCCCTTTTATAGGGATTGATCAGGAGTTTCTGATCAATCCCAATTCCTCTTTGGACGGGAATTCAGTCTTTGAATCCAATTGGACTCTTCTGATTGAATTCCCCTTCAGAGTGGGAGTCTTCAACTTTGAATCCTAGCCCTCCAAAATAAAAATTAAAATAAAATTAAAAAAAAAATCTAGATAATTGGAAAGATAAATCAAAAGATAAAAAATTTTCAAATAATATCTGAAAATCAGAAAAAATCAGAACAGATAATTAAAAAAAAAGATAAGAATAATAATATAATAATAATAAATATATAACTATATACATATAAATCTATTCTAATGAAAAAAAAATATATATATATATATACATATATTAATACATAATAATAAATAATAAAATACACAAGAGAGAAAAAAAAATAAAATAAAAATAAAAAATAAAAAATACGGGTAAAAATTCAATTGGGCCTTGCCCATTTGGGGCAGGCCCAAATGATCTGGGTCAGGCCCATTGATCCGGGTCAGGCCCAATTGATCCGGGCCCGGACCTGATTGGGTGTCTACAATAAATATATATTAATATATATTTTTCAATAAAAATATATTAATTCTAATTAATCTAAAATAATAATTTATATCATTTAACAAAAAATCTATTTACTAAGTATATATAAATATATATGTAAAGTACAAATATGGGTTGGGTGTTATATTACCCATCCTCATCCCTATACCTAATAAAAATTAAAAATCATATATATCTTTATCCCTATACCCACAATGTAATACCCTTTTTCATCTTCATTTAGGTAAAAAATTAGATTCTCCATTAGGTATAGGTATTTTTAGGTCTTTTAGCCATTCTTTTTTATAGAACTTTGTGACAGGGACTAGGATTTCTTGTATGGTTTAGCGGAACTTTATCTTTGCCCTAAAAATGGCTTTGAAGCTAGATGTATAAAAGCTGCACACATCCCAAAAAATGCCATTCTCCTTTTCTCCGACAACAATTCAATGATTTAATTATCTTTGCTAAGATAACCATTGAGGGATTGAAATATTTATGCAAGTATGCTGAAGAATCTACCATTTATACCTTGACATGCCCTAATACCCTCAAAAAGATTAGCAACCATAAATCGCCAAGGAAACTATTTCAATAACTTGCTTTTCATTATGGTTCTTAAATTTAAGATTATGAAAGAAAGCCTATGGGATACCATCAATAACTCTTTTCTTCTTATTGATCACTTTGACATCCACACCAGTTATCTTATAAAGCTTCTTTTGATAACTTGATTTCTTTTATTCTTTCTAGTATATCCTATTTGGACTTGGAAACTTTATTGAAGCAAAGTGGAATATTCTTCAATAGTTAATGTCATATCTTTTTTGTTGAAAGTTAAACAACGGTATGATGAGGTTCCAAAATCATATTATCACCTTAATTTACTTTTCATTTGTCTTTACCGAAATAAATAGCACAATATTTATGTACTTCTTAATAAAAGCATTTTTTCTTTCTGCCTCCATTAATTCCAAATGTTTTCCAACTTAGTCAAGTCATTCTAACATAGGTCTAAGTGGACTATTACAAGACATGTCCTTTAATTAAACAATCCTCATCCTTTTGTTGCCCATTCTCAGATTGATCATTAATTTCCCAATATGTCTTACTAATAGTAAATACTGAAAGTGAATCCTGAGATTTCATGGTCACAATAGTAGTTCTTTTGGCTGGACATTATCTAAAATAAAAATACACCTCAATGCAACTATTTTATATTTTTGATGATGCATGCAAAAAGGAAAAAACACAAAAATAAAAAAGTTAGTAAAAATAGATTTATAATGAATAAATTTTCAAAATAGGAAAAGAAATTGGTTTCATTGTTTTGAAAACATTTGCCTTTTTACTTATCAAAGAAAATTCTTTTTTTTTTGAAGAAAATATATACATTTAGGCTTTCATCAGGTATTGCAGAAGCCTCGAAATGGTGGTGTCATCCTATTACAGATATCAAGATGCTATTAAACTTCTCCTATTCTACGATTCATGTATTTGTCCAAAATCAAGTAAAAGGTAAAAAGTGTTTTTTCATGTGTTCTAATTTTGGTGCATTTTATGAAGAAGGTTCTGCATGGCTCTACCTACATGGTAGTTCTTTATGGTTTTCTATATGCTTGACTAGGATTTTCTACGTATCTAAAGATTCTCAAATTGCTTTTCACTATTGCCCATGCTAGTCTAGCAAGGTGCCTTGATCTTCAACTATTATAGAATACAAATGAAAAAGGTTTAATTTGAATAAGAGTATTTCACCAGCCATTGTAGATGTACATCTCACAAGAGTGTAAATACTTTACTCCCTCCTAAAAAGTATTTTATGCACCATAGTACCGATTAAAAAAAAAGTCTCAATTAATAACATATTTCCTTTAATATTGATAAAAGAATGGCCTAAATTTTAAATTTTAAAATTAATGTCTTAAATCCCATTTATTATCATAAAACCCTTTTTTTTTGCCATCCTTTTTAGAATCATTTTATTTAGAAATAAAATAAAAATTTTGTGTTTCAAATTTCTCAATATCTAGATAAAATTTAGAAAAATGTTTTTGACTTAGTTATTTTCATGATAATCCGTAAAACCAAAGATAATATTATTTTCATAAGAAATAATTATTAAGAGTTCCTCCAATATTTAGGTAGAGTCTCAAGAAATATTTTACTTAGCATATTATCTTATTTTGTTTTTAAAAAAATAATTTCTTTTATAGTCATATTTTACTACATTATATATTTTTAAAGAATAGTAAAATGTATGTGATCCAACATGAAGCAAATTAATGATACAAATATAAACTAAAAGATAAAAATTACCAATTTAATTCATATTATAAATCTTTAACTTTATCACTTTATATTTTTTCCTTGTTGTTTTTTTTTTTTAAATATTTAGTGATAAAATGAAAATATTTTGGTGTTTTTAAAAGTAACCTTTGTGCATTATCAACATTATAATATTTATAAATCCGATAATATTAAATTTTTAAGTTCAATTCTCATCATATGTGAATTTAATTTAATTTTATATTAAATTTATTTAATTATGTGTTGATTTATTTATTGATTTAATTCAATGTTTTTGTTATATAATACTTTCTTATACTATTAAGTTCATAAAAAAATTAATAACTAAAGAATTTCCTAAAATTTTCATTGACATAGCAATTTTTTTTTTGGAACTCTTGAAGGCTTGGCAACAAGACTAGCTTTTTTGCTTTATAATAACCGGAAAAAATCATATATAATCCTAACTAGAAATAAGGAGAATGACTTTCTTGTTTTAATTTGAAATTCAAAATTAGCAATTAAAAATCCCCCCTCCCCATGACCCGAATACCATAATCACTTATTATGATTAGACTTGACAATTTAAAATATGACATGATTATATAATATGAATATAATATAAAAACAGAATATGAAAGTGATAGAATTTAAAATTATAATAATAATTATATATAAATTTAACAAAATAAAAAATATATATTTTATATTTTTATATCGATACGAAATATGACATAATTTTTATGTAAAACACGAAACGAATATATGAATTTTATTATATCACACTATATGAATACGTGAATCGTTAGGTGCACTTATGATAAACATGGTTAATCAAATTCTTTTTAATTATATTAAGAAAAAATGAAAAAAAAAAAAGTATGTAAACATTAAGCAGCTAGCTATAAATTATCAGCCAGAAACATGAATGGTTTATATTTTGAATTTTTTGTCTATGGAAATGCATTTTTTTTAATAATAAATAATAAATCAATCAATCAATCTAGTAATGAAATAATTCAAAATTTAAAACTAGAGAAAATATTCACATGTATGCAAATGAATCTTCATTAATTAATTTCATTTCACACTGTTCAAAAAGAATGATATTCGATATATAGCTAGATCAAGACACGAAAATATGGATGAAATATGGACAATCTTCAATTAATTAACAAATCAGTGAAAATATGTTTATATTGCCGAAATCAATAAAAACTAAAAGAAAATATAATAAAAAAGAATGATGCTCCTTCCAACAATATTTTATCCCTTGGCCTTTGAGGAAAGTGATGGCCTTGGGGTAGCATGCTGTCTTCTTCCAAATTAACCACCCAAAAATTCCCATAATTAGATGAATAATAAAAAATTATAAAGATCTCAGTGGAATTTAAAAAATTATATGATGTAAAAGTTGAATTACATAATAGTATTTTTGCCATTTAGATGTTTTGATTTGGTTTATATTTTTAATTTTCCTTTTTAAATGTCATGAATTCATCATCATTATTGCATGGTATCTTTTGGTATTATTGTTGGGGCTGCTTCTACAAATTTTGCTACAACAAATAATCTCCACAAAGTATATTGTATGTAAATTTGTGGGATAATTAACTTCCAATTCAATTTGGCTCCGTTGGGCCTTGATATTTTTTGAACACTTTACTGTTCATATGTATAGGATACTTGTCAAAACAAAATTTATTCATGTTTGATGTCTTATCACACGAGTTAATATAACATAGTGTATAAACGACATATCATTGAATTAATTATTAAATCACCACAATAAAAACAAGCATGGAGAACTATCTATGCAAGTAGACATAACTACATACTGCTCATACATACAAGCTGCTATAAGGAACTAATAAAGAACCAGCAAACCAAACTGAACACAAAAAACCATGTTTCTTTAGAGTACATGAATTTTGCGAACAATGTCTTGGCCAAGCAATAAGAAGAGGATTTAGGAGACATGTAAGCTTGAGTTCAAGTCCAAATAAAAAATAGATGAAATTTGTCTTACATGAATGGCTAAACATGACTTTATTCACAATATCAAACACGCAAATGCTATGAAATGTAGAGTAAACTAGTTCTTCACTGCAAAGTAAAACTGAAAAAATAGAGATCCAACCAGTTGACGGCGCCATAAAACAGAAAGCTCCAACGATGATAAGCATAATCAAGTATCAACCACCTATCATTGAGGCAAAGAATGAGTAAGAATTTAAACAAGAAACTTGATTAAGGAAATCATAAATACATGGACAGAGGCAGATTCAAGATTTTTGTTGGGAAGTAATATTATCCATGAAAATAGTGTTTAAAAGAAAATTTTGAATGTTTATGGAAAATTTTCTTTTAAAATTTCTTATTTTCTAATTTTTAACAGTGTCCCAAAAAAGATATTGAGGGTATCCAACACAAAATTTTTCTTTAAATTTTTTTATTTTCAATGTACAACCCACAATGCCATGTAAATCCAACACTAGACATGGAAAAAAGCCATATTTACCTGTTTAGCTAACAAGTTTCTCCTTAAATTTTCACTTCCTAGCGTAACATTATCCTTGTTTCTCCCAAAGTCATATATAAAGGTATTTGATCTTTCAAACCATCCCAAAATATATCATTGCAGGTGGATTGATTATCAACTATTTCTTCCATTGTGGTGAAACCTTCTGTTGTATTATTCTGAACTTGTTGGGGTTCCTTCACAACAAAAGACAATTCTCATTAAGTTATGCTAGAAGTAAGTAATTAATTAATTAATTATGCATATGACTTGTGTATGTATATAAAAGAGTCATCCAATTCATAATAATATGTAGTTATATACTAACATAACTTTTGTTTCCATCATCGTTTCATCATTAGTATCAATATGGTCAAGAACAACAAATTAATTAATTCAGCATAATAGTTAGAAAAAAAAGGTCGGTTAGGTACCTCTGTTACCTCTGTTATGGCAGGCACAGGATGTTTTGAATCCATGATGACACTTGTGGTCAACTTGGGAGATTTGGTTATTTTAAACGACCACATAGAAGGGAATCGGAAATGACAACCAGTTGGAGCAAAACTCTTTAGGTCTGATAGCTCAGAAAGATCCACTATTTCTAATTGAGAGAGCACTATTCCCTTTTGATCATCTTCAATGTCTAGTTCACCTTGATACCCAAAGACTTGCTCTAGTTTAGAAGGCCCTTTAATTTTAATTCTCTCGAGGTTGGCAAAAGAACGGGCGACACTAATAGGAAACAAGCTTTTCAAATTGCTGCACCCAGAAATCCGTATGTCTTGAAGACTAGGGAAGGATATAGTTTGGAGATGACCCCGTGATGATGATGCTAGTGAAGTTTGGTCCATTTCAATGATTTCTTCCAGCTTCTCACAATACTCTATATTCAAAATTTTCAATTGCGGCAAATTTCGAGCAAGCAGAGAAGAGAAGAGGGATTTCAGCTCATTACAATTTGACACTTTTAAATCTTTAAGACAAGGAAGGCTTGCAACTTGGATGGGACCCTGCAACTGATGTATACCCTGTAGATTTAAAATCTCTATCCTTAAGAGTAAGTGTCCATCTTGAATTTGAAAAATATTCTCCCAATTAATAGTGTCGCACAAGTTGTCTTGCTCCAACTCAGAACATCGTAATTCCTATATAAATATAAAAATGTCATAATTTCATTAAAATTTGAATAATTCAATGGTTTCAAAGATATTATGATTTCAAAATACAAATCTATTATATATCTATATAGTATATTACAAGATACAAAGTTATAAATAAGAAGTGCTGATTAATACACGTTTATATGAATAATTTTTCTTTATGACATGTAGATAATGTTATATTATTATATCTATTTATCAAATACTCTATTAATAAATTATTTAAATAATTTTTTAATAATTATTTAAATTCAAATCATAATCTATACAAAAAATTTTGCATAAATTTTTAAATTCAATATATTAAATTATAATTATTTTCTTTTTAAATTAATCATAGTCCAAAATATATATGTATTATGCTTAATATATTTTTTATCTACCATCAAATAATTCTATTAATAAATTATCTAATTTAATATTTTTGGATACTACTTTAAATTCAAATCAAACTCTAACAAAGGTTAAAAATTTTGCATAAGTTTTGCATTTAAATATATTAAATCATAATTTATCTTTTTTTTTTAATTTTAATCATAATTTTAAATATATATATATACACACACTTAATAAATTTTTATTTGATGAAATCAGAATCTAAAATTGAAAATAAAGAGTTTATAAAGTGAGAGGTCACCTTCTAGCCAAGCTTATTTTATTTATTGTTATTAGAATTAGAAATTGAAGAATACAAGCCTTTTTCTTTTTACTTGACAATTATGGTTTATTGCTTTTGATGGGAATAGACAAAAGTTAGAAAGAAGAGTAAACCACATCATACCGTGAACAAGTTCATTTTTGCCTTTATTATTCTCTTTTTTCTTTTATTTTCTTTTTTATTTGCAAAAATCAATATGTGATGGTGTTGGATTGTTTTTACTTTTGTATATTTTTTGCTTAAATGACATCGATTTTTTTTTATCAAATTTCAATAATGGAAAGAAAACATACGTACATTTGGATTGATTTCGTCTCGGTATTAGGTATGGTTCATTACTTTTTTTCATATTTTATTTTTTTTATTTCCTCCATTTGTTTGTTCCTTCAAACTATTTATTTGGTCTTATTTCTATTATATGATATATACATTTGATTTGATTTATTCCAAAAAAAATTTTGATTTATATATTTTTATATATTTAGTTAAGTCAGATATTTATTACGCATAAATTCAAGAGATTTCAACTGTATATGCATTCTTAATTTGTATATTTGATTTTTTTTTTTTATAAACGTATCTTCGACTTATGTTTTAATAAAAGCAAATATATGTGTTGAAGTATGTAAAAAATAAAAACTAATAAAAAGCAAATGGCTATGAACAAATTAATAATTATATAAGCTTTATTGTTCAATCAAATATATATATATAAAAGAAATTATTATTATTTGATGTTTTATTTTAGGTTCGTGTTTATAAGATTTAATAGTTTATGAATATTTTATTAATATAAATATCTTTTACAATTTAATAAAATGATTTTTTTTAATATCCATATTAACATTATCATAAAAAATTATTAATTTTGACTATTAAAAGACTGACCCTTGCTTTTTTTATCGAAAAATAAATAGTTAGTAACAAAATTTTTGGTGTTTCGAAAATAAATAAAAAAATTAATTTTTTGATAAAAAAGAAAGGATTTTTGAAATTTTGTAAAAAATTAAACTTAAAACAACAATATGTGAATGCTATCATTTAATCGTATCTTAAAATTTATGAATGTATGATTATATATAGTTGATTAATAAAAGTTTAAATATTCTTTTATTAAGGAAATATAAAAAATTAAAGTTAATTAAAAAATAAATTTAAATTATGAAAATAATAACACGGTTAAAAAAGCTAGTATATATGTAAAACAAATACCATTCTCAAGATTTTATTATAATGTACAAATTAAATATGTTTAATTGATTTTCAAATTCTATTTGTTTTATAAGCAAGTGAAATGTTATCTAAATGTTCTCTATGAGTGCCATGTCATCAAAGTTTGCCTATATGTATGCATGCCACCAGTTTGAATTTCCTATCAAAATTGGGTTTCATTAAATTAAAATAGTAAAATGGCTAAATTGCACACAATAACAATGTAAGGGCTTAAAGTTAAAAATTGATTACAATATAGTTAGAGTGCTTATTTTATTATTTTGCCATTACTTAACAGAACAATTTTATTTTTTAAATAACAAACAAGTTTAACTAAGTCTTCAATGAGTTGAACATAAAATATTTTTAAAGATGAGAATTCAACATAAGTCTTAAATGATTTATTCTAATTTTTCTAATATAAAACTTACATAAGAACCCCTTTTTGAAAAGAGATTCAAAACATTGATTATTTTATGAGTATAGAAAAGATTTGGGCCAAAGGTAAAATCTCAAACCATAATGTAAGGAAAGGAGTATATGATTACCTTTAGTTGAAGCCTTTTGTGGACTACTTGTTGAATAATGAACTTTGCAAATCGAGGACAAACCACTATGGTTAACTTCTCCAATGATGGTGGCAGAATGGCATTATCAACTCCATTATTTTCTTTTGCCACATTGAAGACATATTGTAGTCTTGGACAACCATGGATTTCAAGAGATGTCAATTTTGGCAAGGGCGGAGGATGGAGAAGGCCACCGTCTGATTCTATATTATCATCAATTTCCAACTCTGTGGCAATGTGTTCCAGTTCATCGCAGTATTCTATCTTGAGTTGTTCTAGCATCACCAAGCTTTGAACAAGTGATGGTGAGAAGAGATATTTCAATTTATTGCAGCGACTAATTACTGCAACCTTCAGGCTTTGGAGGCAGACCGAATGGTTGGGCCCTTTACATATCCACTTCAATTCTGGTAATAGCTCTAGCTCCAAACTTGTTAAATTTGGCAGCAGCGGAACGGTTGAGACATGGCCTTGGTCTGTTGTATCAACCAAGCATTCCAGCTCTTTCTCATCTCTAAGTGTAAGAAAAGTTAATTCATTTAGTCCCTGTGGATCTACGCTTGGAATGAGATTTTTGTGATACATGATTCCATCCATGGTAAGTATTCTGACATTGCATAACAATTCCTTGAAATCCTGATAAATTCACAATATAATGAAAAATAGCAGCAACATTAGAAACATATAATTAGATTTCTTTTGTTAGGAAAGAGATTTGAGTTAAAAGAATATTTTTATTCCTCGCTTTTCACTAAAAGTTTGTTACTGTAGAAATTTAAATAATTCAAACTAAGCTGAGTATAATTACTGCTTAGAAAACATGGCTAGTGACAAATAATACAGGTATGATATGACATGGATACGACAACTAAATTTTAAAGATAGAAAACATGGATACGGTAAAACATGACAATAAAATATATTTTTATATATTTTTTATCCATAAATTTTTTATATGAATATAAATTGAACACAAGTATAAAATACTTAATGGTATGTGTAAAAGTAAAATAAAATAAATTTATAAACAAGATTAAAATTATATAGGAAAAAATAATCAATATAATTATAATTTTATTAATTTAATTTTTAATACTAATAAATTATAAAATTTTAAACTTTTTAAATAGTTTCATTTTTCCTTTTTTTCTTTTCTTTTCTTTTTTTTTTCCTTCTTTTTCTTCCTACATTTGCTTCTTTTTCTTTTCTCTCTTTTTCATCCCGTTTCTTTTTTTTTTTTCTTTCATTTTCCCCTTTTTTTCTTCCCCAAATCATACGATTTATAAGCTTTATAAATTCAATAATAGTAGTTATTGAATAATATTTTATTATGTACAGAATTAAAAAGAGAAAAAAATACAAAGATTTTGTAAAGTGTGTTAATAAAGAGAAAAAAATATGTAGCATTAGTTTTTCTCAATCTGCAAGCCATGTAATAAGTATACATTTAATTAACTTTTTTTCTTTTAAACATCAACAGAAGCTAATTATATATAATACTTTTACATTTAGTTGTGAATGTACTGAATTTTGACGTTTGTGTTATAAGATAAATAATTCAATTAATTATTACCAAAATAAACAAAAATATAAGAGAAGTACCTTTAAATGGGCCTGCAACGTCTTAAGGTCAGTTAATTGGGGACAACTGTGAACTTCGAACTCCTTCAAAGATAATGACATGACAAAATTTTCTGGACAAAAACTACTCAACATCTCTAAATTTTTAAGCCTTAAAATTTGCAATCTCTGTAGCACAATGTCTTGTAGTAGACGCCCACCCTTGTCCTTTTTCATATTGAAGACCTGCTTTAGTTGAGAACAGTCAGTTATCTCAACAGATTCCAAATAAGGAAGTCCTTGAGCCAAAGTGATTGGAAACACATAATTCAATCTTCCGCAATCAATTATCTTGAGAGTGCTCAACTTAGGCCAGTGGAGAAGATGGCCATCCATGTTTGAAACTATTTGATCCTCATTTTCTGCTTCATCGAAGATTAAATGTTCCAAAGAATCGCAATTGCCTATTTCGAGTACTTCCAGATGCTCCAAACTTCGAGCAAGGGGAGTCGAAAAGAGATATGTCAGTTGCGCACACCGCCATATATTCAGACTTTGGAGGTTAACAAGATGGGTGGGCCCTTTCCATATCCACTTTAATTTTGGTAATGAGTCTAGCCGCAAAAAAGTTAAATTAGAGAGTGGTCGTACCTGACACGAATTCGTTGATTGAAAAGGTAAATAAATATAGAATAAACATTACATACAAAGGCAATAATAGTAGTTATTGAATAATATATTTTTACATAAAGAATAAAAAAAGAGAAAAAATACAAATATTTTATAAATTGTGTTAATAAAGAGAAAAAAGGTATACAGTGTTAGCTTTCTCAACTTGCAAACCATGTAATAAGTATAAATTTAGTTTAGTTACTGATATAATTTAATTAAACTGTATTTCTTTTAAACTTCAACAGAGGTTAATTATATGATCAATATATAAAGTTTAGTAATTTCTCATTATTCATTAAAGGAGAAATGGAGAGAGAAAATTATATATATATATATAATGTTAGTTTTCTCAACTTGCAAGTCATGTAATAAATATACATTTAGATTAGTTACTAATATAATTTAATTAAACTTTATCTCTTCTAATCTTCAATAGAAGTTAATTATATGAGCAATATATAAAGTTTAGCAATTTCTCATTATCCATTAAAGGAAAAATGGAGAGAAAACAGATACCTCAAGCTCTCCCACTTCTTGGGGAGGAAAATCAAAGACTTGTTCTAATCTATCGCACCAAGATATTTCAAGTTTTTGTAGATGCACCAAACTTTGAGCAAGGGGAGTCGAAAAGAGATATGCCAGTTGATTACACCACCGTATATTCAAAGTCTTAAGACTTTGGAGGTTAACAAGATGGATGGGCCCTTTCCATATCCACTTCAATTCTGATAATGACTCTAGCTTCAAAGAAGTTAGATTAGAGAGTAGCTGTACCTGACATGAATTCATTGATTGAAAACGCAAATAAATATGGATAAAACGTTACATACAAAGGCAATAATAGTAGTTATTGAATAATATATAATTTAATAAAGAATAAAACAAAAGAGAAAAAAATACAATGATTTTATAAAGTGTACTAATAAAGAGAAAAAAAATATATATATATAATGTTAGTTTTCTCAACTTGCAAGTCATGTAATAAATATACATTTAGATTAATTACTAATATAATTTAATTAAACTTTATCTCTTCTAATCTTCAATAGAAGTTAATTATATGAGCAATATATAAAGTTTAGCAATTTCTCATTATCCATTAAAGGAAAAATGGAGAGAAAACAGATACCTCAAGCTCTCCCACTTCTTGGGGAAAATCAAAGACTTGTTCTAATCTATTGCACCAAGATATTTCAAGTTCTTGTAGATGCACCAAACTTTGAGCAAGGGGAGTCGAAAAGAGATATGCCAGTTGCATACACCACCGTATATTCAAAGTCTTAAGACTTTGGAGGTTAACAAGATGGATGGGCCCTTTCCATATCCACTTCAATTCTGATAATGACTCTAGCTTCAAAGAAGTTAGATTAGAGAGTAGCTGTACCTGACATGAATTCATTGATTGAAAACGCAAATAAATATGGATAAAACGTTACATACAAAGGCAATAATAGTAGTTATTGAATAATATATAATTTAACAAAGAATAAAAAAAAGAGAAAAAATACAATGATTTTATAAAGTGTACTAATAAAGAGAAAAAAAAAATATATATATATATATATATATAATGTTAGTTTTCTCAACTTGCAAGTCATGTAATAAATATACATTTAGATTAGTTACTAATATAATTTAATTAAACTTTATCTCTTCTAATCTTCAATAGAAGTTAATTATATGAGCAATATATAAAGTTTAGCAATTTCTCATTATCCATTAAAGGAAAAATGGAGAGAAAACAGATACCTCAAGCTCTCCCACTTCTTGGGGAAAATCAAAGACTTGTTCTAATCTATCGCACCTAGATATTTCAAGTTCTTGTAGATGCACCAAACTTTGAGCAAGGGGAGTCGAAAAGAGATATACCAGTTGCTCACACCCCCGTATATTCAAAGTCTTAAGACTTTGGAGGTTAACAAGATGGGTGGGCCCTTTCCATATCCACTTTAGTTCTGGTAATGACTTTAGCTCCAAAGAAGTTAAATTAGAGAGTGGTCGTACCTGACATGAATTCATTGATTGAAAATGCAAATAAATATGGACAAAACATTATATACAAAGGCAATAACAGTAGTTATTGAATAATATACAATTTAAAAAGAATAAGAAAAAGAGAAAAAATACAATGATTTTATAAAGTGTACTAACAAAGAGAAAAAATATATATATATATAATGTTAGTTTTCTCAACTTGCAAGTCATGTAATAAATATACATTTAGATTAGTTACTAATATAATTTAATTAAACTTTATCTCTTCTAATCTTCAATAGAAGTTAATTATATGAGCAATATATAAAGTTTAGCAATTTCTCATTATCCATTAAAGGAAAAATGGAGAGAAAACAGATACCTCAAGCTCTCCCACTTCTTGGGGAGGAAAATCAAAGACTTGTTCTAATCTATCGCACTCAGATATTTCAAGATCTTGTAGATGCAACAAACTTTGAGCAAGGCAAGGCGGGAAGATGGATTTCAATTCACTGCACTTCCGAATGGTTGCATTCTTTAGACTTTGGAGGCTTGCATTTAGAAGCTCTCCCACTTCTTGGGGAAAATCAAAGACTTGTTCTAATCTATCGCACTCAGATATTTCAAGTTTTTGTAGATGCAACAAACTTTGAGAAAGGCAAGGCGGGAAGATGGATTTCAATTCACTGCACTTCCGAATGGTTGCATTCTTTAGACTTTGGAGGCCCTCAGGATGTACGTTTGGGACAATATTTTTGTGTCCCATGACATTCTCCAGAGCCAACTTTTCCACATTGCAGAACAACTTGTTGCATGCACTTAATGACGTTGAGTCAACAATTTCCAAGGCTCTACAGTTCGGCCCCCGCATAAATGGAACATATTCGTTTACAACTATAATGTAGCTTTGTAGTTTAGGGAACACAAAGTTTTCTGGAAAACATTGAGCAGTAGAAACCCTCAGTGACAGCACAGTCAAACAAGACAATGAATTCAGCTCCGATAAGTCAACATTGTTTTCACATATCACGTATAGTTCTTGGAGTGATGTCAACCTATTTGTTACACACAAATACAAAAAAGTATTATCAAACACTTAAAGCGGATCATAAAAATAGAAGTAAACATAATTTAATTTTAATTACCTCAGCAAATATAGCATGATTCTTCAGCACCTTTTCTTATAAAAAAAGGTTTGAGCATTTTTTTATTGTTTTGTAATTCATGTGACAATCATGTTATATAATAGCATTTTTTTTTAATGGAAATGACTACAGCTCTGAATGCTTCATGATAACGGGAGTGACCAAAAGCTTAAGGTAGATATTTTTCCCATAGTCTAAAGTCAAATTATTTAATAAAGTAAATAAAAAAAATAACATAAAACTAAATACTTAATTTTGGGCAATATGATTAAATAAAATAATTGACATCTACTATTACCTTGATAGTAAATTAGGGGGAAAATTGATCTGTTCTCTTCCAGAGTAAAAAAAATGTAGCGATTTTAGGCCACGCAATGCCGCTAATTCTTCAGGTAGCTCATAAATATTAGTACCAGAAAATGCAAGAATCTCAAGGTTTTTCATATTTCCCAACGATGAGATGTTCTCCAACCTGCATTTTACAAGGCACAGAGTTCGAAGATTTGTTACCAATTTAAGTACTTCCAGTGAGAAAATGACATTTTCGAGACGCAAAACTCGGAGAGCTTTCATTCCTTCAACAAAGGCAATCGGAACTTTCACTAAAGTCTTTCCTGTAAAAATCAAAATTTTGAGTTCTGGAAATTCTAATTTTTCAGGAAAAATATTTATGTTGCTGTTCCAAAAGGAGATTGCTGTATGAGATCCACAACTTTCACTTGGAGGCCATTCCATCAACCCCTCTTTTACCATGAATATATTTTTCCCTGTAGATGTTATCCAATGAGCAAAATCACGAACCACGTCATGCATGCTTACATATCTTTCATCACCATCATCATCAGTTCTCAATAACAAACCAGACTTCTGGAGGTTTCTTAGTACTTCACGAATTTCTCTCCGCAAGTCTTCAATAAAGAAAATATGAGAAAATAATCCATGACCAATTGCTAACATAACCAACTCCTCAATCTTAATATTCCAATCTTCTGGAAAAAGGGAACACAGCAAGAAACATGTTCGAATATTATCTCCCTTCAAATAATCATAACTCAGCTTAAGGCAGTTGTAGATGTCTTCAGAAACCTCTTCATTGTCTAAATGTCTTGAGTCCTTGAGTCGTTTATTTGCTGCTTGCCACCCATCTAGACTTGCACCTTTTAAAGCGTTTCCGATTGTTACAATTGCAAGAGGCAAACCCATGCATTCACTAGCAACCTCCTTGGCTACATCTTTCAATCTCGAAGAAACATCTTTTAGACCAGCAGTATCTTCGAGCAAAGTCCATGCTTCACCTTCGGATAAGATGTCAAGTTGAAATTTCTGTTGACAATTCATACGATCACAGACTTGTTGAAGACGTGTGGTCAGAAGAACTTTGCAACCTTCGTGTTCAACTCCGAATGGAATACCTACAGCCCGCAATTTAAATTGATTCCAAACATCATCGATAATCACGAGGATCTTCTCCACGCCTTGCAATCTCCGCCATAACTCTTCTGCTTTTCCTTCTTCCGTGCTTACTTCAAATTTCAAACCTAATAATTCTGCAATTTTATCTTGAATTTTGTTGATGTTTGGCGTTTGGGACATTGTAGCCATCACAACTTTGTCAAAGAGATTTTGCTCTTTAGCATGCCTCCCAACTTCTTTTGCCAAAGTTGTTTTACCCACCCCTGGCATTCCATACAATCCAATCATGTTCACACCATCAGTATTTAGAGCCTTGATGATCTCATTGAAAGTAAAATTTGAAGACTCATTAGGCATGAAATCTTTAGAGGGGAAGAATTCTATTCCTTCTGGAGGCTTACGGTGGCCCACCCGTGGAAAGTTACAACTCACAAGAAGTTTATCGATAGAGATCGTCTTCTTTGCCACTTTCTTACTTAAGCAATATCGCCAACCCCAGCTTGGACACCAATTGAAACACTTCATACGTTCTATTTGAGCTTCCAGACACTGGGTTTCTTCCAGTTCTTTCTCTGCCCGTTTTCGCCAGTGTTGGACATCCTCCTCAATTACCTCATTTTGCCTTATAGCCTCTTCGACATCATTTTTTACCCGATCACTTTTCAATTCAAGTTCTTTTCTCCGATTCTTGAATTCTTCAACAATTTTCCCAAATCGGAAAAAGTAACTAACATAAGGTGATGCATATTCTGTTGTGAGATTTCCTACAGCATTGGCAGCAGCAGAGGCAGCAAATTCAGCAGCCATTCTTTGATGATCTGAGATTGAAAAACAACTTTAATGATTAGTAAACATATAAACTGTCGGAAAAATCAACACGCACACGCAAAACCTATACACAAAATAACAAGCTCAAATTAAGAATAAGAACACACAAATATATTTGTTTCAGTCCAACTCAAGATCATCTACTCCAAACCTGATCTACTAACAACTAAAAAAAAGTCTATAGGTATTGATTGTTGAGTAATTGATATGTTATGATGTATGTTTGTAATTCTCTACAACTAGTAAATTTTATTTTTTATCCATGAACGTAAATCAGTTGAACCGAACTACGTTAAATTATTGTATTAAATTATTATCTTTTGTGTATTTAATTAATTATTTGATTTCGCTTCTGCTGACGTGATTAGATTGAAGCCTTTTGGCCTAACATAAACAGCTAGAGAGACAAAAGCAATTGTGAATGTTTTCAAAGTACCTTAATTACTTTGAGAGCTAATTGTGAAGTAGAAGAGAAAAATTGTTGATGGATCAACTTGGAAATTGAAAATTATGCAAATGGAAGAAATTATTCAGTGTTCATGCGTATATTAGGAATATATGTTACATGTGTTAAGAGTAAAGGCAGTATATATTTTGATCATTAATCTATCTAATATTTTCTCAATTTTTAAATAAATCCATTTTTTTCATTTTTTTCCTTATAAATGCAGTCTTTTATTTAAAATAAGGTAGGGAAACAAACAAGTAAACAACTTTTGAGCATATAAAAAATTATGGAAATAAAAATAATTATTCAAGCATGCCAAATTGGGGATGGACCTTCTAAATTAAGCTGTGAGAATTTTTTACATCATCAACCTTAATAGAAATTAAAAGAAAAAGGAAATAAAGAATAGTAACAATAAGATTATAAGAACATTGAATTATTTTTTTCTTTTTTTGAAGTTAAACGCAAATCAGAATAGATATAGCATGAAATAAAATAGAAAATAGAACTCAAAGAAACCACAAAATTATACGGCAATACTATTTTTGCTTCTTTTATTGTAGAGAGAAAAACACAAAAAAAAAAAAAAGAGACAAATATACCTAGGACATATGAATTTTCAGGATTCAAGATCAAGCTTTTTATTTCTATCCACACAGTTTTTATTTTATTTTATTTTATCTTTTTGAGTTCAAAGAAAACTTAAGTAGAAAGCAACCTTATTTGAAATGAACAAAAGAGTTTCAAGTATTTACAAATATTGAGAAGTTGTGCTTGAAATTTTCGTGACTGATTGAAACTACAGAGAAAAGTTTGATCAAAGACTTGTTTAATTTCTTCGGATTCTCTTTTATCACCGTTATTATCATTTTACTTGCTCAAATCCTTAATGAAAGACAGCTAGACAAGGGCCCAAGCATCTTTTCCTTTTGTTGGGAGTCGGGTGCGCAATGCCTTCAAGTCACACGTTTACTTTTCTTTTTTGTGCTCGGTCAATTTTTTTTTTTCCTTGAAGAAAACTGATCTATTGATGGTAGTGGTACATGGCACCATTGATGCACTTTTGAATTATTGACCCCTTTATTTTATCTTTTCACAACTATTTTTCAACAATCACTTTCTCACCTACTTTATTTGTTGGTTTTCATGGATTAAATTCGATGCGTTGAAAGATTTAATGATTCAAAATCTTGTTTATTTCCTCCGTTGATTTATCCTAACGTATGAAAGAAATAGTTTTTCATATCATCATTTGCTGATATACTGGGAAATTCCACAGCTTACACAAATTTATCAAAATTAAAATCTTATAGTAAGAATTTTTATTTTTTTAAGACAATAATTATTTGATAATTGATATTACTTTCGTTTAAAAATATTTCTCATATATTAATTTTTACGAAATTAAAAAAAAAAAAACTTTGATTTTAATATATATAATATTAAAATTTAATTTTGTATAAAATTAAAATTTCATAATTTTTTATGTTAAAAAAATAAAAAATAATTTAAAATATAAAAAATTAAATAAGAATTTTAGATTTTAAAAAAAGAAATAGGATATATATGTAACATCCCAAAAAAATAGCAAAAAAAAAAAAAATAAGGAACGGAATGAGTAGTTATAAATAGATTTTTCACACAAATGCGTAATTCGTCATCTCAAGTTCTCGACTCTCTAACCATTTACTCTTTTAGCTATACTTTTTATTTTGTCTCAGGAAAAAAGAATAAGTAAAAGAAATGGAGAATCGGAGAGAAAAGAGGCACCTCAAGCTCACTTTTGAATTATTGATCCCTTTATTTTTCTCCTTTTTCAATTATTTTTCAGCAATGATTTTCTCACCTACTCGGTTTTGTTGGTTTTCATGGATTAAATTTATTTTTCAATAATAATTTTCTCACTTACTCAGTTTTGTTGGTTTTCATGGATTGGATTCTGTATCAAATTATGCCCCATGCAATGCAATTAGATTTAATGACCAAACAAACAAAAGAAAGGGTTAATGATTCTAAATCTCTTGGTTTTTTTTTTTTTTCCTCCATTGATTCATCCTACCACTTGAAAGAAGTAAATTTTTAGATTATATGAGCTGATATGCTGCGAAGTATCTTAATTACTTTGGGAGCAATATATCGCTCCATGAAAATGAAAGTAAAAGAGAACAAATGGTTGATGGATCAATTTGGAAATAAAAATTCTGCAGATGGAAGAAATTATTCAGTGTTCATGCATATATTAAGAATATACGTTACATGTCTTAGATTAAGGGCATAGTATATATTTTTATCATTAATCTATCTAATATTTTCTCAATTTTTAAATGAATCTATTTATTTCACTTTTTTCCTTATAAATGCAGTTTTTTTTTTCTTTAAATATGCCAGGGAAACAAATAAGTAAACAACTTTTGAGCATATAAAAAACAATGGAAATAAAAATAATTATTTAAGCATACCTAATTGGGGATGGATCTTCTAAATTAAACTGTGTGGACTCTTTACATCACCAACTCCAGATATCATTAGGAAAGGAGAATTAAGGGCCAACCTAAATAGAAATTAAAAGAAAAAGGTAATAAAGATTAGCAGCAATAAAATTATAAGAACATTGAATTATTTTTTTCTTGTTTCTGAAGTTAAAAGCAAATCAGAATAGATATAGCATAAAACAAAATAGAAAATAGAAAGCAAAGAAAGCAAAATATATATATATACAGCAACACTATTTTCTTTCATTCTAGAGAGAAAAACACAGCAAACAAGATAAATATACCTAGGAAACATGCATTCTCAGGATCCACGCAGTTTTTTTTTTTCTTTTTTTTGAGTTCAAAGAAAACTTAAGTAGAAACCAACCTTGTTTCAAATGAACAAAGAGCTTCAAGTATCCACAAATATTGATAAGTTGTGCTGGAAATCCTTGTGACCGATTGAACCTACAAAGAAAAGTTTGATCAAAGACTTTTTTAATTTCTTTTGATTCTCTTTTATCATCATTATTACCATTTTCCTTGTTCAAATCCTTAGTGTAAGACAACTAGAAAACGGCTTATAATAAGATTTTCTATTCTTTTATAAGGTACCAATTATTTGATAATTGATAGTTGCAAATAAATTATTCACACAAATGCAGAATTCCCTATCTTAACTCTTTAACCATTTACCCTTTTAACTATTTTGTCTGATAGGAAAAAAAATTAAGTTAAAGAAATAGAGAAATGGAGAGAGAAGAGGTACCTCAAGCTCACCAATTTCTTTGGGAAAATCAAAGACTTGATCTAATCCATTACAGTAACAAACAGAAACAATTGTTGATGGATCAACTTGGAAATTGAAAAATCTGTAGATGGTAGAAATTCTTAAGTGTTCATGCGCATATATATAAGGAATATACCATACATGTGTTAGAGTAAAGGCATAGTATATATTTCGATGATTCTATCAAATTATTTTCTCAATTTTGGAGAATAAAATAGAAATGGTTTATTGGAGCATGCCTCCCTTGGGATGGATCTTCAAGAGCTATAAGGACCTTTTACTTCACCAACTCCATAGACCTGTGAAGCAAATTCGAGGACCAGCCTATGTATAGATTTCATATATAAAATATGTCAGTAAAATTAAAAAAAAAAAAGTTAAGTACAGACCGAACCAAATGAAAATAAAAATAATTATTTAAGCATACGTAATTGGGGATCTAAATTAAGCTGTGAGAACTTTTTACATCATCAACTCCTGAGAGACAGGATAAGTAAGGACCAACCTTAATAGAAATTAAAAAAAAAAGGAAATAACGATTGGCAGCAACAAAATTATAAGAACATTGATTTTTTTTCTTTTTTTGGAGTTAAAAAGCAAATCAAAATAGATATAGCATGAAACAAAATAAAAAATAAAAATCAAAGAACCAAAAAATTATACAGCAATACTATTTTTGTTTCTTTTATTGTAGAGAGAGAAACTAAAAAAAAATAAATATACCTAACAAATATGAATTTTCAGGATCCAAGATGGAGCTTTTTATTTCGTTCCCCACAGGTTTTTTTTTCAAAGAAAACTGAAGTAAAAACCAAATTTGCTTCAAATGAACAAAAAGCTTCAATTATCAAAAAGATTGAGAAGTTGTGCTTCATATCTTTGTGACCGATTGAAGCCACAGAAAAATGTTTCATCAAAGACTTGTTTAACTTCTTTGGGTTCTCTTTTGTCATCATTATTATTACCATTTCCTTGTTCAAATCTTTGCTGGAAGACACCTAGACAAGGGCCCAAGTGTCTTTTACTTTTCCTGGAAGTTGGGAGCAATGCTTTTGGGTCATACCTTTACTTTTTTTTTTTTTTTGGGTGCTCGTTCGATTTTTTGAAGAAAACTGATCTATTGATGCTAGTGGGACGTGGCATCATTAACGCACTTCTAAATTTTTTACCCCTTTATTTTTGTCTTCTTTCAATTATTTTTCAACAACTACTAATTTCTCTGTTTTTTTTTTTTTGTTTTTTTTGGTTGCTTTTCGTGGGATTAGATTCTGCGTCGAATTATGCCCTACGCGTTGAAAGATTTAATGATTCAAAATCTTATTTATTTCCTCCGTTGATTTATCTTAACGTATGAAAAAAATAGTTTTTTAGATTATCTTAGCTGATGTACTGCAAAACTGCAAAGGTTACAGCTTACACTAATTTATCAAAAGTAAAATCTTATTATAAGATTTTTTATTCTTTTATAACTTAACAATTATTTGATAATTGATGGTTGTAAATAGATTTTTCACACAAATACAAAATTTTCTATCTCAACTCTCCATCCATTTACTCTTTTAGCTATTTTGTCTGATAGGGAATAATATAAGCAAAAGAAATAGAGAATTGAAAAGAGAAGAGGTACCTCCAGCTCATCCATTCCATTGAGAAAATCAAAGATTTGCTCTAATGGATTACAGTCACAAACAGAAACAATTGTTGATGGATCAACTTGCAAATTGAAAATTCTGCAAATAGTAGAAATTCTTCGGTGTTCGTGCACGTGTATATTAAGAATATATCATAATGTTTTAGAGTAAAGGCATAGTATAAATGCAGTTTTTATTTAAATATGGTAGGGAAAGAAACAAGTAAAGAACTATGGAGCAAATAACAAATTATGGAAAATAAATAAATATATATATATATATATTATTTAAGCTTACCTACCTAGGAATGGATATTCTAAATTGAAGTATGTGGACGTTTTACATCACCAACTCCAGAGATCATTAGGAAGGGAAAATTAAGGACCAGCCTAAATAGAAATTTAAAAAGAAATGGTAAAAAAATCAACAACAATAAAATTAGAAGTACATGAAATTATTTTTTTCTTTCTTTGGAGCTAAAAGCAAATCAAAATAGATATAGCATGAAACAAAATAATACAGTACTTTTTTATCATTAAAAATGAAAAAGAAAGTAGAAAGCAATGAAAGCCAAAAAGATATAGCAACATTATTTAAGTTAATGTCTTTATTATTCCTCTTACCTGTTTAAGTTAATACTTTTTATGAAATTTTTAATTTTAAAAATATCAATCTTTTTACGTTTTTTATCCTTAAAAGTATTTTTTAGCCATTTATCTTAACTATTTACTGGAAAAATAATTAATTTAAATTTTATGTTGCCTACTTTATTCTTATTTTCATTTATCATTCTTAAGGTGTTATAACACTTTTAATTCATTTTACGTCAAATGATATTAATTTTATTATCTTTTTTATTTGTTTATGTTATTAAGTTTTTTTTAAAGAAGTTTGTTTTTATTTTCAAATATTAATTGTTAACATTTTCTTTTTTAGACCTTAAAATATTTTTAGCGATTAACCTAAAATTATTTTATAAAAAAAATAATTAATTTAAATTTTACATTACCAATTTAATTATTATATTAAAATAATATTGTCTAACATCTACTCTATATTATATTATGATTATAATTTTTATAGCCATTTCTTAATCCATTACGATATTTTTAACATATTTTACATCAATATGAATTTTATTACTCTT
The DNA here is from genome assembly GCF_002303985.1 of Durio zibethinus. Next base: position 11,298,182 of record NW_019168270.1, read on the forward strand.
ACATGTTTACGTTTATTCTTTATCTTTTATTATGTTTAAAATTTTCATAACTCTTTTTTATGATGTTATGATACTTCTAAATCATTTTATACTAATTGATATGAATTTTATTATTCTTCTCATTTATTTACACTAGTAATTTTTTAAAAAAAAATATTTCTAACTCCTTTTACCTTAATTGATATGAATTTTATTATTATTCTCAAATATTTATGTTTATTCTTACTTTTTATTACATTTTAAATTTTTATAAATGTTTATTTTAATGTTACGACACTTTTTTAAATTTTTAAAATTTTAAATTTTTTAATATTACTTTTTTAACATTAACTTTTTAGCCTTTAAAGTATTTTTAGCCATTGGCTTAAAAAATTTACAAAAAAAATAATTATTAATTTAAATTTTACATTTCAAACTTAATTATTTATGTTAAAATAATAATTTTTATACTTTTTTTCTTAATTATTTATGTTAAAAGATTTATAACTTTTTTTTATAATACTTATGACCTATTTTACAACAAATTATACTAATTTTATAATTTTTCACACATGTTTACATTAATAATTTTTTTGATATTTTATTTTCAAAAATTAATTTTTTAACTTTTAAGTATTTTTTAGTCATTGCCCAAAAAAAAATTTACATGAATATAATTAATTTAAATTTTACATAACAACTTAATCATTTATGTTAAAAAATATCTTTTTACGATTTATTTTTATCTTTCTATCATATTTAAAATTTTTATAATTTTATCTTGAGTTATTACATCACTTTTAACTTATTTTAAACTAACTGCTATAAATTTTATTATTCTTCTCAATTATTTACATTAATAATTTTTTACAATAAATTTTAAAATATTAACTTTTTATGTTATCATTTTAGCCTTGAAAGTATTTGTTTAGCCATTGATGTTATATATCTATTAATTAAAAAAATAATTAATTTAAATTTTACATTACTAATGTAATTATTTATGTTAAAATAATATCTTTCAACACTTAAATTTTGCTTGGTTAAAATTAAAGATAAAAAAAATCATGAGTGAAAAACTTATTAATCCAATAATTAAAATTTATAATATTTTTTTATTGTATACTTTAAATTAAAAAGTTGTATCCTTACCCCTTTTCATTTTCTATATCAAGTAAAACCTTATTCTTACCTTTTATTAGTTTTAAATTTTTCATAACTTATTTTTTAAAATGTTGCAATATTTTTAATAAATTTTATGTCAATTGAAACAAATTTTATTTTTTCTAGATCTCACATCTTTACATCAATATTTTTTATTCTTTCATTTTAAAAAATAATTCTTTTATATTTTCCTTGAAATTATTTTATGTTAATATTTTATTAATTTATATAGAATCATATTTTTGTTTAATAATACTTTTAGCTATTTTAAGAGATACTAATTATTTTAAAATTTTAAAATATATATTTTATTATTTTTTATTTTTAAGTAAATTCATAAACAAGTAAGAAAGTGAAAAAACGAAGACTAATCGAGGCAAACGAGAAATGAAGTTGAGCATAGCAAAAATTATGGAGAATAAAATTTATATATAATGGTTTATTGAAGCATACCTCACTTGAGATGGATCTTCAAAAGCTGTATGGATCTGTAATGGAAAATCAAGGACCAGTTTTTTTTTTTTCTATTTCCCTGTTAAAAGAACAGAAAATTAGAAATCAATAAAAGCCAAAAAAAAAAAAAAAGAACGCTTTTTTTAGTTATAAAAGCAAAGTAGAAAATCAAGGAAATTAAAAAAGCACCAAAATTTTTTTGTTGAGTTATAAAAAGAAGAGCAATAAAGCAGAAATCAAGCAAAGGATTTGGTACTCTAGCTAGCTGGAAGATGTGGAGATAATGATAGAAGACGATGCTTGATTGCCTCGATGGAAACTGTTTGAGGAGAGAGCTGTAAGCGAAAGGTTAGGCAGCAATACAAAAGAAGAAAAGATAGAAATAACAAAGAAATGTGAAGTTTCAAGATCCAACAACTTTGCTTCAATTGAATAAAAAATTGAACCATCAAAGACTTCGCTGACCAATTGAAACTACAAAGAAAAGTAAGTTTCACCAAAGACTTCTTTAATTTTTTTGGAGTCTTTGTTTATTATTATTGTAATTACTATTTTTCTTATTCTAATCCTTAGTGGAAGACGATTAGACAAGGGCCTGATCGTCTCTTTCTTTTCTTGGGAGCTGTACCTTTTTTAATTGATCACTATATTACGGTTTAATATTAAACTTTGTCATTGGATTTTTAATTTATTGATTTTTAAATAAAAATAATAAAATAATAATATTTTAAAAATATTCTATTAATATAAGTGATACATTTCTGTTAATTCCAATTTTCTTACGAGTTTTAAGAAAACTCATGAAATACAAGCAACTTTGCTTCAAATGAAAAAAAAAAAAAAACTATCCACAAATATAAAAGAGTTCTACTTAAATTCTTTGTAATTAATTAAATTATTTTAAAAATTGCATCAAAGACTTATTTTAATTTTTTTTGAAGTTTATTATTATTATTATTATTATTATTATAAAATTACTGCATTTCCTTGTCTTGGGAGAAATATATTTTAAGTTCACACCTTTCATTTTTTTTTTCTTTCTTTCGAGAAAATCTGATCGTTATCAAGATTGCCAGCTTGTTCTTCACAGCTTTTGTTAGTGAGATCTAACATTCACTTTTGAATTTTTGGTCTTGTTACTTTTTTTAAATTATTTTTCGGCAGTAATTTTCTCAACTACTTGGTTTTGTTCGTTTTCACGGGATTACATTGTGTGTCAAATTATGCAACATGCGATACAAGATTTAATGCCGAACAAATTAAATCTTCATTTTAATTAAAATAAAGAGACAAATTTCATAATTTGATATTTATGGATTATTTTAATAGTTGTTTCATAAATTAAAAAAAATTATTTGAAAAGTTGTATAAAAATATAAAAAATTTTATTAAATACATTAACAGTAAAATTTTTAAAATTTTATAAACGAAATTAAAATAATGACACATTTTTTATATATTTAAAAATTTTAATTTAAAAAATATATATTATCATTTTAATTTAATTTGTAAAATTAAAAGATTTTACTATTAATTTATCAAATACTTTTTAAAATATAATTTCAAAATTTTGTGAAAAAATATGAATGAATTAATTTTAAAAATTGAAATCAACATCAAAATAAAAAAAATTAAAAACGTATTAATTTTTCTGCATTGTCATTACCATTTTTCTTATTCAAATCCTTGTGAAAGACAGCAAGAGAAGGGGCCAAGCATCTACTTCTTTTCCTAAATTATTTAACCAGTAAATAAAAGTGCAATGGCACATGGATTAGCAACAAATTGACCGCACATGCAGGTCACGTGCGCTTTAACGGTCCCTAACAGGTTTGTTAAATTTTTGTTTGTTTCTTTGTTGGTGTAATCTTTTTTAGTCTTTCTAAAAAAAAAAAAAGGTTTTTTCCTTATCATTCACGGCGCAAACAGTCACCGATGCTTTTAAGAGGCATAAGATCTCAATTTTATTCATATTTAATAAAAAAATTAATTTTTCATCTGAACGAAAATAAAAAATAAATATTATATTATATAAATAAAAATAAATATAACTTTAAATTTTTATAAAATACGAATATGAAAATAAGTATAGAAAAATAATATAACACTTGCTTCATATTTATATTTTATACATATTTATATATAATTAATAAATAAGTTTTTTATTAAATAATATAAATTATTATTTTAAATTAATTAAAATAAATATATTTTTATTAAAAATATATATTAATAGATATTTATTAAAAATTATCTATAAATACAAATTAAAAATAAAAAAATAATTTTTTATTTTTTAAAGATTATAAAAATAAAAATTACTCATATTTATTAAATATTTATAAAAATAAAATAAATTTAAAATTTTATTAAATATAAATATGAAAATAAATATAATATATAAATATATAAATAAAAATAATAAATATTTTATCTTTCCCGTATCCTAGTCTTTCGCGTCCCTAAAAATAAACGAATGAGAGACAACAACCAATTACGACTTACGAGGGGAGCAAGGGCTTTGTATTTGGTCTACGTCGGGGACCACCCCCTCACCCTGACATATTCCCTTATCTTGAAATCCACATTTCCACGTTGTTTGATCTTTAGCTTTAACGAAATGCCACCCTCAATTTCAAATATTAAACTGTGTAGCATTAATTTTGACACTAACTTCTTGTTTCATTCGATTCCAATTTTTAAATTCCCTTTCAAATAACTTAAGAGCCGAATATCACGCAATTTTCTTGGATTCTCTTTTGTTATAATTATTACCCTTTTTTGTTATTCAAATTTTAATGGAAGAGAGCTAGCTAAAGTCTGTTTATATTTTTATAAAAGAGAATTTTATTTACGAAATTTTAAATTTTAACAGATAAAATGATTTTTGAATAAGTGTAAATTTTCAATAAGAAATGATTTTTTATGTTATTCAAATATTAAATTTTTATATTTGATTCAAAAAAAATTAAATTACTTAATAAAAGATTTTTATTATAATGATTTTCTTTACATGTGAATAATCACGTGATAATTATTTTAATTACTATTATATTATTAAAATTAAACATGTGACAGGTATTAAACAATTAAAATATAAAAAGGTTTTTATTTTTATATTATTAAAAATAAGCTAGTTTATTATGATAAAAATATATTTTTTTTCAAAAAAAGAATATATATATATGATAAAATAAAAAACATAATATCTAATTGAAACAAAATACAATTAAGAACACAAACTTTAATTGATGTTTAAAAAGATAATTTGTAAAAACTACGTTTTTAAAAATATAAACCTAATCTTTAATTGAAAAAATTTTATTACAGATTATATTTTTTAAATTAGATTATCTTAGCTGATATGCGGTGAAACTTCACTATTTATAGTAATTTATCAAAATTAAAATCTTAGAATAAAATTTTCTATTATTTTCTTAGATAAAAATTGCTTGATAATTGATAGTTGTACATGAAGTTTTCACACAAAGAAAAATTCCCCAACTCCAAATCTCAAACCATTTACTATTTTTCCTTCTTAAAATACATGGACTCACGGTTGGGGAGGGGATTTTCATGAAACCATTGAAATCGTAAAACCAATGAATGGTGAGCTAAGTTGATTCTTTCTTTTCTTAAATAATACGAAATTAATTTCAAAAAATTATTTCATCCACTCTAAATGAAATTCTGTTATTTGCAAAGACAAAGACAATTCTACTTATGGTAGTTTGCTACTAAGCTAATTCTATGGTTAACTAATTAAATATTAATTATAACCAGCATGCTTTAAACTTAATTAGAACAAAACAGGAAAAATAATTTCATCAACACAAATTGAGATTTAATTATTTCTAATCATTTGTAATGAGATTGAGATATGTGCTATATATATATATATATTCCCATATTATCTATGAAACCTAATTTAAAGTATCAATTTTAATTATTTTAATAAAAAAATTCTTTCATAAATTTTTTTTTATCTAATTTTTGAGTATACATATGAAATCTTTAAATTTGAGATACGAAAATTTGTGAACAGCTCTTTGAAGTAAATCTTTTAATGTACCTTAAATTAGAAAGATGAAAGAATTAATGAAAGACAAGGACCCAAATATCCTTCTCTTATGGAGTTTCGCTTCACTTTTCTTTTCATTTTTTTCCTAAATTATTCAACCAATAAATAATAATGTAATAGCAAGAGGAATGCATAGGTCTTAAAGATCCACAAATATAAAAAAGTTCTACTTAAAGTCTTTGTAATTAATTAAAACTACCTAAAAAAAAATACATCAAAGACTTCTTTAGGTTTTTTGGAGTCTTTTAATAATAATAATATTATTATTATTATTACGAAAACCTTAAGTGGAAGACAACTTGACAAGGGTCCAATGTACCATCATTTCCTTGTCTTGGGAGAAACGCATTTAAGTTCACACCTTTAATATTTTTTTCTTTTCTTTCGAAGAAATCTGATCGTTATCAAGATTGCCAGCTTGTTCTTTACAGCTTTTGTAGTGAGATATGACATTCACTTTTGAATTTTTGGTCCTGTTACTTTTGTTTTTTTTTTTTAATTATTTTTCAGCAGTGATTTTCTCACCAACTTGATTTGGTTGGTTTTCACGGGATTACATTCTGTATCAAATTATGCAACATGCGATACAAGATTTAGTGCCCCACAAACTAAATCTTCATTTTAATTAAAATAAAGAGACAAATTTCATAATTTGACATTTAGGATAATTTTAATAGTTGTTTTATAAATTTAACAAAAATCAAAAAAATTGTTCGAAGAGTTGTATAAAAAATATAAAAAATTTTATTATATATATTAACAATAAAATTTTTTAATTTTATAAATGAAATTAAAATGATAATATATATTTTATATATTTAAAAAATTTAATTTAAAAAATAAGATATGTATTATTATTTTAATATAATTTATAAAATTAAAAAATTTCATTATAAATTTATCAAATAATTTTTTGAAATATAATTTCAAAAGTTTGTAAAAATTATGAAGAAATTAATTTTAAAAATTAAAATCAAAGTCAAAATAAATAACATTAAAAACCTATTAATTTTTTTAGTATTGTCATTTCCATTTTTTTTATTCAAATCCTTGTGAAAGACAGCAAGAGAAGGGCCCAGGCATCTTTTTCTTTTACTAAATTATTTAACCAGTAAATAAAAGTGCAATGGCACATGCATTTAGCAACAAATTGATCGCACATGCAGGTCACGTGCGCTTTAACAGTGCCTTTAACTGGTTTGTTAAAGTTTTGTTTGTTTCTTCGTCGGTGGAATCTTTTTCACTGTTTCTAAAAAAAAAATAAGGTGTTTTCCGTATCATCCACGGCGCAAACAGTGGTTTTCTGACACGACGCTTTCAAGAGGCATGGGATCTGAATTTTATTCATATTTAATAAACAATATAATTTTTCATCTGAACGAAAATAAAAACAAATATTATATTATATAAATATAAATAAATATAATTTTAAATTTTTATAAAATACGAATATGAAAACAAGTACAAAAAAAAATAATATAACATTTATTTCATATTTATATCTTATATATTTTTATATAATTAATAAATATATTTTTTATTAAATAATATAAATTATTATTTTAGATTAATTAAAATAAATATATTTTTATTAAAAAATATCTTAATAGATATTTATTAAAAATTATCTATATATTCAAATTAAAAACTAAAAAAATTTTTATTTTTTATTTTTTTAAAGACTATAAAAATAAAAACTACTCATATTTATTAAATATCTATAAAAATTAAAATAAATTTAAAATATTTATTAAATATAAATATAAAAATAAATATAATATAAAACTATATAAATAAAAATAATAAATATTTTATCTTTCCCGTATCCTAGTCTTTCACGTCCCTAAAAATAAACGTATGAGACACAACAACCAATTACGACTTACGAGGGGAGCAAGGGCTTGTCTTTGGTCTGCGTCGGGGACCACCCCCTCACCCCGATGTATTCCCTTATCTTGAAATCCTCATTTCCACATTGCTTTGATCTTTAGCTTCAACGAAATGCCAACCTCAATTTCAAATATTAAACTGTGTAGCATTAATTTCGACACTAACTTCTTGGTTCATTCGATTCCAATTTTTAAATTCTCTTTTAAATAACTTAAGAGTCGAATATCACGCAATTTTCTTAGATTATCTTTTATTATAATTATTATCATTTTTTGTTATTCAAATATTAGTGGAAGAGAGCTAGCTAAAGTCTATACACTACTCTAAAGTATAGACTTTAATATATCTTAAATTATTATGACATAATATATATTTCAATTAAAGGTAAAGTATGAATTATCAAATGGACAGATAGAAGAAGATAAATAATTAAATTCATCATGATTTCAACGAAAAGAAGTATTCCAACTAAATAATATTCTTTCTTAGGAAATAAAAAGAAAAAGATGAAGATGCTTTTTCAAGAAGTGTAATGGCAAGAGGATGTGTCTTATTCATACTTTTACAAAGGAGAATTTGATTTATGAAATCTTAAATTTAAAAAAAAAAGATTTTTGAGTAAGTGTAAATTTTCAGTAATAGATGATTTTTTATGTTATTTGAATGTTTGATTTTTGTATTTAATTAGAGAAAAAATTAAATAACATAATAAAAGGTTTTTATTATAATGACCTTATTATAACACATGATCAATATTTCAACTGCTCTTATATTATTAAAATTAAATCTGTAACAATCATTAAATAATCAAAATATAAAAGATTTTTTTTATAATGTTAAAAATAAGCTAGTTTATTACCAGCCAAGAAAATATATTTTTTTCAAAAATATATATATGATAAAATAAAAAACATAATGTCTAACCGAAACAAAATACAATTAAGCACACAATCTTTAATTGACGTTTTAAAATATAATTTGTAAAAACTACGTTCTAAAAGTATAAACGTAATCTTTAATTGAAAAAAAATTACTAAAGATTATATTTTTTAAATTAGATTATCTTAGCTGATATGTAATGAAACTCCACTATTTGTAGTAATTTACCAAAATTAAAATCTTAAAGTAAAATTTTCTATTATTTTCTAAGATAGAATTGCTTGATAATTGATAGTTGTACATGAAGTTTTCACACAAAGAAGAATTCCCCAACTCCAAATCTCAAACCATTTACTATTTTTCCTTCTTAAAATACATGGACTCACGGTTTGGGGAAGGGATTTTCATGAAACCATTGAGATCGTAAAACCAATGAATGGTGAACTAAGTTAATTCTTTCTTTTCTTAATTTATACAAAATTAATTTCAAAAAATTATTTCATCCACTCTAAATGGAACTCTGTTCTTTGCAAAGACAGAGACAGTTCTACTTATGGTAGTCTGCTACTAAGCTAACTCCATGGTTAACTAATTAAATATTAATTATAGCCAGATCTGCATGCTTCAAGCTTAACTAGAACAAGACGTAGAAAATAATTTCATCAACACAAATTAAGATTTAATTATTTCTAATTATTTCTAATGAGATTGAGATATGTGCTATATATATATATATTCTCATATTATCTATGAAACCTAATTTAAAGTATCAATTCCAATTATTTTAATAAAAAAATTCTTTCATAATTCTCTTTTATCTAATTTTTGAGTATACACCTGAAATCTTTGAATTTGAAGTGCGAAAATTTGTGAACAGCTCTTTGAAGTAAATCTTCTAATGTTTGTTAAATTAGAAAGATGAAAGAATTAGTGAAAGACAAGGGCCCAATCATCCTTCTCTTTATGGAGTTTCGCTTCACTTTTCTTTTCTTTTTTCCCTAAATTATTCAACCATTAAATAATAGTGTAATTCCAAGAGGGATGGGTCTTAAATATGCAAATTAGTTTGATAATTTGTGTATTTATATTATATAAAATATTAATATTTATATATTTATATTATATTTTATATAAAAATTATGTGTTGTAATTCATGTCAGATACAAAAATATGAAATATATTTTTTTAATTTTATTAAATTCATATTTGATTTTTGCTAAAATTTTAAACTGTTTTATTTTCATATTTTTTACTCGTATCATTTCATATTATATTATTGTATCGTATTTTAAATTATTAAGTTTAATAAATTTTAATTTATTTTGACTTCTTTTTTAGAATTATTTTATTTATTTATTTATTTTTATTCATAGTTCTGTTCTTATTCAAGGGATTAGATTGTATGTCAAATTATGCCCCATGAGATGCAAGATTTAATGACCAAACAAAGAAAGAGTTCATGAATCAAAATCTTTTTTTTCTCTTTCCTTTATTTATCCTAACAAATATAAAAAAAAAAAAACCTAAAATTTCAGTAGCATACAACAAAATTTTTTTATCATAATAAATTTAGTACTTAAATTTTTTAAAACTAAAAATTTTATATTTACTCATTTAGTATTGAATTTGCTCAATTTATCAATGATTACTTCAATTAAAGTATGAAAACATTTCATGCAATTCTTGTGCATATTACCTTTAGCATATCTGGAAGTTTATTTGGACTCTAAAATATTTTGATAAAAGACTGAAAATCTGAACATCTATGAGTTTTCATTTTTTAGATTAATATATGCTTTATTTATGCTTGTTGCAGGACTCTCCTTTTGATTGAAGTTGCTGAAAATGCTGTGAAAAGGTCTACTCTTTTCACTTTTCTTACCAGTAATTTATGGAATTTTTATTTATTATCATTGTAAATTTTTGTTTCAATGGTTTTTATAATGCTTTTATTACTCTTCTGACTCAGATGTTAGGCTTTTGTTGGGTTCTTTATCCAACATTTTTTCCCTTGGATTTCCTCTATGATACTGTCATTGTGCATGTATTGCATGTTTACAATTTGTTATTATTATTGAATAAAGGTTCTTTTTTATTATTATTATTTTGTAATTGTGATTTAGTTTTGTTAGTAAATTAATGTGTAGCTTGTCTCATAGATTGCATGCATGATGAGTTTCTCTGTTTCAGTTGTATAGAAATATTGCATGAAGCTTTATTATTATTAATTTTATATGAAATCAGTGTTCATAAATCCCAGAAAAGAAACATGTTAATGGGGGGGGGGGGGGTTTATCTTTAGTCTTCAATGAATCCAAGGCTGGGGGGAGATCTATACGGTGTTATTTTTATCAAAATTTGTCGTTTTAGTCGTGGAAAGTTTGAATTGTTGGAACAATTTTAAGATTTTTTATGGAAATTCGAAGTGATTCTTTCATTATTGGAAAAAAAATTAGAGGCTATTTTTTTTTCATAGGAACATAAACAGATAGATTTGTATTGAAATATGTTCAGCCATGATTTCTTGGTTTTTATTCCTATTGTAATTAGCTAATTCAACCTGTTGGCCATGATTTTGGGTCATGTTGCTTTGCTGGATTTATACATGTTGAATGAGTATTATTGATGTCCACATTACCTATGTTTGATAAGAAACATGATTGTGACTGCCCCATTTTCTCCGGCAATAGCTCGATAGCTTCACTAAATAAGATACATGATTGTTGGCTGGGATATTCCTAAAGAGGAAGGGTGTTCAACATGGCCTTAATGACCTGCAGTGGTGTTGAGAAGTCAACATTCTTGCTCGATGATTTATGAAGTTGAATATTTGCCTTTTGATATGTTTGTTAAACACGGTTGTGCTTTCTACCAGCTTGGTTGTATAGGTTATAATGTACCTACCCTTTTGTCTTCCAGGAAAGAAACAGTATTAAGATCTGTGGAAAAAGCAATTTCTTTGCTACAAATTTGTGATGGATCAAGACAATGACCAAGAGAATAAATCTGATGCATCAGCAGATGTTCCGCTGAAGTGCAGACGTGGTCGCCCGATGAAACATCTGAAACATAATCTAAAACAGAGGGAGAATCCAAATCTGAACTGTGCAGGGAATACCCGTATCCGACCTGGATTTGAAGGGGTGAACGGAAATCAACCCCGTCAAGCAAATTCAATCAATGATGCAAATGATATAATGATGGGTCATTCTGTTTATAGTATTATTGAGGCAGCATTTGTTGCAGGATATTTGCTCACTGTTAGGGTTGGCAACTCTGACACCACTTTAAGGGGTGTGGTTTTCAAGCCTGGCCATTTTGTTCCTGTTTTAGCTGAGAATGATGTGGCACCAAATGTTCAAATGATCAGAAGAAATGAGATTTCCTTCCCAAGGGAGAGGAATGAGCAGCATGTCAATTCTCGTAGAAATGGATCTGCTCATTCATTCAATGAACCAGCTGTTGTCAACCAGGTGCCTCCAGCCTGGTTTTCAAATCTTGGAGGCTTAAAAAGCAAACATGTCCAGTCGGTCTCAACACAATCTGCTTCTCCACTAATGACCAGAGGCATTGTGGTGCCTGTTGTGCTCCAAACTGCTAATTTATCAAACCGTGAATTAGTTTCCTACCAATCATCTCTGGTTGCAAGCCAACCAGCTTATTTGGTGGCCTCTAAAGGCAAACAAGTGTCTGAAGCTGCTGATACATCAAATGAGGTAAAACCCACCAACCAGATGCCAACAGTTAGAAATCAAATATTTTTTACTCAATCTCTAAGTAGTAACCACAGCATGCCAAAAGGCATACAAAGTGAAACTGTTTTATATAATTAACCCGCAACAGAGTTTTTGCTGGAGACAGAAGCCATGTCAATGACTGGCATGGCTTTTGAGAAACTATTAACTGTAGTCATGAAAAGAACTCAAGTACCCCTACAAAACTTTAACCTGAGGATCAAAACTGATGCCATTACTTGGAATTAAAGCTTTTTTTTTTGTCACTTCACAGATTTATAGAAATCTATCTTCATTTTACTTTATGCTTTGTTATCATTTAGAGTCCATTTAGGAGTCCGACTGGAGGGCTCCCCATAGCGCATTTTATGGTTGGACACTTAGTAAACGGCCCTTATTAAATATATGTGGCTTCCTTATATTAAGATCATCTAAGCATTGAGCACGAGACTTGTGATGTTGTCAATTAAGTGGAAACTAAATGTCTTTAATGGAATACAAAATCATCAGTGGCTATGGAGAACGTTTGCAAATGATTGTGATGTCAAAATCATGATGGGGGCTTTTTTCCGTACCCTATTTGTTTTAGAACTCAGGTTAACTCTTGCACTGGGTTAAACCTTGATATAGATTAGCCTCCATTCTTCTACCAATTCATCATTGAGAGTCTCACCTCGCTGTCACCACCTCGACAGCCTCTTCATGAAGTACAAATCTTCAATAGAACGTTTATTGATTAATTGACCGTAAATTTGAACATGAAGTTTAGTTTAGTTGGTTCATGTAATCGTTTTTAAAAAGTAACATTCAACAAGTTTAAAATTCGAATATTAAGCTATTAGCACTTGTAACTTCTATTCTTAAATTATGATCTCATTCGATAAATAAATTTATGATTTGAGTTAATTCTTCATTCGTAAGGAACCTTAAGTTCTTTGGTAACCAAAATTACATAAATTAGTTACCTTATAAGGCTATGCTGCTTGATCTATTGTATCAATAACCAAATTGGTGAAAAAAATAACATACAAGCCAATTTCACTTGCATTGTTGAATCACTTTATGATAGTTTAAAACTCTTATAATATTGCTAATGATCTTATCTTGGTTGCAAGAGGAGGTTCTTGAAATATTCAAATCTCAAAGTTCAAGTTCTATTATTTTTAGATTTGATCTAATTGTATATCCGATTTGTTCGGTTTTATGTTGATTCACTAATTTATTATAATAATTATTATTATTGAAAAAGAAAGAATTTGAATCCCATGTACCATTCCTTGAGTTATGTGCTCTCAATTCGTGCATATTTGATAATTTATGTATTCGTATCATGTAAAAAATTAATATTTTGTATATTCGTATCATATTTACGTAAAAATTATATATTATAATCCATGTGAACATTGAAAATATAAAATACATTTTTTTATTTTTGTTAAAGCATATATAATTTTTGTTAAAATTTTAGTTCAGTATCACATTTGTTTTTTTGTTTTCCAATATAGATCCAAATTAATTACTTGAACAAAATATCGAACCTATATATATGCAAATATTCCTTTATCATCGAATTAAACCTAAGTAAGGTAAATAACTTTCTTTTAATTTCTGTCTAAAAAATTTCTTTTAACTTCATCAATAACCTTAAACATGGGTTTTCATCTGTACCTGTACAATTTGTGGTTTCTGGGTTTCCTTTATCATTAAACCAACATGTGTTTGATTTGGGTTATATTTTTAATTTTCCTTTGTAAATGTCATGAATTCATCATCATTATTGCATGATATCTTTTGGTATTATTGTTGGGGATGCTTCTACAAAATTTGCCACAACTTAAATAAAAAATCTCCACAAAGTATATTGTAGGTAAATTTGTGGTATAATTAACTTCAAATTCAATTAATTCATTATATTTTTAGATACTGATATGGGTCTCGACACATTTTGAACACTTTAATGTTCATATTTGTAGGATACTTTGATTTTTAAAATTAATATAAAAGATTATCAAAAACAAAATTTATTCATGTTCGATGTCCTATCACACAAGTTCATATAACATAATGTATAAATAGCATACCACTGAATTAATTATTAAATCACCACAACAAAAACAAGCATGGAAGACCATCTATGACATGCAAGTAGACAAAAATATGTACTACTCATCCATACAAGCTGCTATAGGGAACTAATAAGGAACCAGCAAACCAATCTAAACATAAAAAATCATGTTTCTTAAGAGTACATGAATTTTGCCAACAATCCCTTGGCCAAGATATAAGAAAAGGATTTATGAGACATGTAAGCTTGAGTTCGAGTTCAAATATACAAAAAAAAAAAAACGTGAAATTTGTCTTAAATGAATGGCTAAACATGGCTTTATTTTACAATATCAAACAAGTAAATGCAATGCAACATAGGGTAAACTAGTCCTTCACTGCAAAGTAAAGCTCAAAAAGTAGAGAAAGTAGAGATCCAATCAGTTGACGGCATCATAAAACAAAAAGCTCAAACGATGATAAGCACAATTAAATATCAACCACCTATCATTGAGGCAAAAAATTGATAAGAATTTAAATAAGAAACTTGATTAAGGAAATTATAAATATATTGATGGAGACGGATTCAAGATTTTTGTTAGGAAGTATTTACTTACAATATATAAAATACTATTGATGAATTTATCAATTTTATCCATGAAAAAGGTGTTAAGAAGAAAGTTTTGGACGTTCATGAAAATTTTTTCTTTAAAATTTTTTTATTTTCTAAATTTTAAGAGTTTCCGGAAAAAAATTTAAGGGTATCAACACAGTTTTCCTTAATTTTTTTTTTAAATGGACACCCTGCAATACCATGTAAATCCGCCTCTGTACATGGGAAAAAGCATAACCCCTCCAATTCCTTCAACTTGTCCTCAAATTCATCAACTTCTGCTAATTGGTTCCTATCAAGCCATTTAACAGTCTCATTAATGGCCTTCTTGATCTTCTGCTTGTCTGCCGGGTCAAGTTTTCCAACAAACTTCTCATCTTTCACGGTTTTCCTCGTATTGTATGCGTAGTTCTCAAGGGCATTCTTGGCCTCCAGCTTTTTCACATCCTCATCCTCTACCTTGTATCTCTTTGCCTCTTACACCATTCTTTACTTGGTCATTCCAAAAAAAAAAAAAATTCTTGCTTTGACAATTAAAACCTCATTGTTTACAAAGTTATCAACAAAAAGGAATCAATATTTTAAAAGTAATTTGTTATTCAGTATATCAAATTTGTTCTCTATCTATTTTTATAGACCATGAAAAGCAATGGGAAAGTACCACTAGGCAATCTTCCATGGTGAAATTACGAGACAATTTTCATGTACAATGCTAAAAGTTATCGAGCAGGAAAAGGACAATTCTTTCTTCTTTTTATTGGTAGGTATAATAAAACATTTCCCATTTGTAAGCTACGAATGCATTATTGTTACTAAACTTGGTAACAAAAAACTCATTTCACAAAGGTGATAAGTTGCTTTTCAAAAATTCTTAAAAAGTTTTGAACTCTGCATAGTTCCAATCTGAATATTTATACACAAACTGAATCAACAAAGAAACTTAATATTGTTATCATCTTATTGCGCGCTTTATATTCTCATATTTACTTCTAGACAGGTCATAACCATCTAAAAATTAAGGGTCCAGCCAGTCGAGTTTACTCATAACTTGATGCCTCAATGGAGTTCCAAGAAGGAAATATAGTGCCAACCGGAAGTCAACAAGAAAAAATTGCACAAAAACTGCCAAAGAGCATATTCTAATAAATAAGAGGATAAAGAATGATTATACCTTTCACATAGCTGAAAGCTTTTACAAAGACCGCAAAACCATCGCCATCCGGATAATATAGGTCTATGGCAACATATGCAGACAAACTGCAAGTGGGCAATGATAGAGTCATCCTTAATAGGTAGAATATTTTGGCCCAGCTACCAAAAGAAACAATGAAATCAAATATTAAGTGACTATCATAGTTACATAAAAAAGGATTCAATAAATAACTAAACAGATCTAAAATATCATGCTTTCATAATTACATCTACCGCATGTAATTCCTTTATCTAATTCCAGTGTGCTTAAAGGAATAGTCAAAAAAATAAAGCTCCTTCCATAGCATGAAGGGAATCGGCCAAAGAATGTGTCAAGATAAGCTAACAAAATATCAACTAATTGGTTCGTGATGGTGGCAGTTAAGGGTCAAAAAACTATATGAAAGAGTGTAAAATTTGGCATGTCTCCTTCTGAATGGGTATCTACACCCCCACCTCAAACACCCCAAAAAAAGAAAAGTTAAACTGTAAAATTTAATCCATTTCTTGGCGCAAATAATACCGACTACAAAAACTGAAAGAAAGTGATCTATCAAATTCATTCATGCTTAGGCTTGAACATTTAACTATAAAAGCTACAGCTAACTCCACAAGGTTCATCAATTTATCCATGGTTTTAAAATAAACTATTTTTAAAGACCATGGTTTTTAAAACTCAGAGGCTACAACGAAAGAAAAAATAAACCTAAATGGGCGGAAACTCATACGCTAAGTTTTCATTGAAGCATTCTATTGAACAAGTAACAAGCATCATATAAAATGCCTTAATTAGATGTGGCAAAAAATTGCAGAAAGGATGCAAAGTACCAACAGCAAAAACTAAAGATCTATTCAATACCAGTGAATCAGTTACTATTATAAAAAATTGAACATTATAAATAAAAGAAAAAAAAAACACTAATGACTTAAAGTAATGGTAGAGGATTACAGAGAATTAATACATGGCACGAGAATGTGAGAATATGCAATCATTAATCTATTCAATACCTTGAAGTAATTCTCCACAAAAGTGGGATTCCCAAGAGTTGAATGCTGCTTATAATGTGATTGCCAAACTAGCGGCTACTAACAGAAGTAGAGGTTGTACCGGGCAAGACTGAAGTCTGCTTCAGCAATTTCCTATTTCACTTTCTGAAGCTGCAGAAGGTGAAATAAGAAATTGTCATCTCCGAAGGGCATGGGCATTTAATCTGAAACAGAAGCAGAGAGGCTTAAAGAGAGATAGCAAAAGTTTGGGAGTTGCATGATTAGAAAACTAAGAACAGAGTGAGAATTGAGGGACTGTGATAGAGAAAAGGTCTGAGAAGGAAGGTTGAGAGAGAGTTTCTAAGTCAAAAGTATTGCCTATATACTTGTACAGCTTGATTACAAAGGTTCCAACTAATGGTAGAAAATTTTTTTTCTAAACAGAATTATAATTAGTATATATGCATCAAATAATCTGAATATCATTTGAGGCTTGCTAACAGTAAATTAATCAAAAAATTTGGGATTAAGATCAACTTTATCACTATATTTTGACTTAATATTAAATTTTGTCATTATACCATCAATTCGTTGATTTTTGGACAACGTCCTCTTCAATTTCTTCAGTTTGCCTGATGGCTTCATTGACATCATCTTGCAAACGCCCTTGTGCCACAGTCTCTTTCCTGAGGTCTTTAACATTACTTAGACAAAATTTTAAAATTAAAATAAAGAGTTATTATTAATTTTTTTATTAAGTATGATCGATCACCTAAATAATATTTTTTAATAAAATTTTAATTTAATTAAAACTCATTAAAAAGATTTTTTTTTTGTAAAAACACATTTAAGTTCAGAAATATGGTTATGTGTGGAGAAATATTAACACTCCACAATACTCGTTAAAAAATAGTACCAATTAATAACATGTTATCTTTTATTATTTATAACAAATTACCTTAATTTTAAAATTAAAATTTTTTTTTTAAATCCCATTTATTATCATAAAACTCCTTTTTTTGCCATCCTTTATAGAATTATTTTAAAACTTCTAATTTAATTAAAACATATTAAAAAATCTTTTTGGTATCAAAAACACATTTAGATTAAATAGTACAATTACGTATGAGAAATGATTAATACCTTACAATACCTATTAAAAAATGATACTAATTAATAACATGTTATCCTTTATTATTAATAAAAAATGACTTTAATTTTAAATTTCAAAAATAATTTCTTGAATCCATTTATTATAATAAAACCCTTTGTTTCCATCCATTTTAGAATCACTTTATTTAGAAATAAAATGAAAATTTTTGTTTTGAATTTCTCAATATCTTGGTAAAATTTAGAAAAATATTTTTCACTTGGTTATTTTTATGATAATCCTTAAAATCAAAGATAATATTTTTTTTCATAAGGAATAATTATTGAGAATGCCTTCAATATTTAGGTAGGATCTCAAGAAATATTTTATTTAGGATATTATCTTATTTTATTTATAAAAACTATTTTCTTTTTTAAAATCATCTGACTACTTTCTATATTTTTTGAGAATAGCAAAATGTATGTTACGTAACATAAAACAAATTAATGATGAAAAATATAAACTAAAAGATACAAATAACCAATTTAATTCAACTTATAAATCTTTCACTTTATCACTTTTTATTTTTTCATTGTCGTTTTTTTTTTAAATATTTAGTGATAAAATGAAAATATTTTTGTGTTTTTGGAAGTAACCTTTGTGCATTATCAACATTATAATATTTATAAATCCGATAATATTAAATTTTTAAATTCAATTCTCATCATATATGGATTTCATTTATTTTTTTATTAAATTTATTTAATTATGTGTCGATTTATTTGTTTGATTTAAATCAAAGATTTTCTTATAGGACTATAATACTTTCTGATACTATTAAGTTCATAAAAAATTTTATAACTAAAAAATTTCCCAAAATTTCCATTGGCATGCATTTTTTTTTTTTTTTTGGAATTCTTGGACGCTTTGCAACGAGACTAGCATTTTTTTTCTTTATAATAACTGGAAAAAGTCATATAAAATCCAAAATAGAAATAAAGAGAATAACTTTCTGGTTTTAATTAGAAATATAAAACTAGAAATTAAAAATCCCCTCTCCCCATGACTCATATACCATAATCACTGCTTATGATAAGCATGGTTAATGGAATTTTTTTTAATTATATTAAGAAAAAATGAAAATGAAAAGAATAAAAAAAAATAAGTATGTAAGCGTTAAGCGGTTAGTTATACATTATTGGCCTAAAATACAAATGGTTTGTATTTTGATTTTTTGTCTATGGAAATGCATTTTTCATAATAAATAAATAAATAAATGTAGTAATCAAATAATTCAAAATTTAAAACTAGAGAAAATGTTCACATGTATGCAAATGCATTTTCATTAATTAATTTCATTTCACGTTGTTTAAAAAAATGATATTTAATATATGGCTGGATCAAGACATGAGCATATGGATGAAATATGGCCAATCTTGAATTAATTAACAAATCAAAGAAAATGTATTTACATCGCTGACATCAATAAAAACTAAATGAAAATATAATAAAAAAGAAGGCCAAAACCTTTTGTCCTTTTTCAGAATGATGCACCTTCCAACAATATTTTATCCCTTGGTCTATGAGGAAAGTGATGGCCTTGGAGTGCTATGTTGTCTTCTTCCAAATGAACCACCCAAAAATTCCCATTAATTAGATGAATTATAAAAAATCTTAAAGATCTCAGCAGAATTTAATAAATTATATAACCTAAAAGTTGAACTACATAATAGTATTTTTGCCATTTACATGTTTTGATTTGGTTTATATTTTTAGTTTTCCTTTTTAAATGTCATGAATTCATCATCATTATTGCATGATATATATCTTTTGGTATTATTGTTGGGGCTGCTTCTGCAAAATTTGCCACAACTTAAAGCAAAAAATCTCCACAAAGTATATTGTATGTAAATTTGTGGTATAATTAACTTCAAATTCAGTTTGATTCATTATATTTTAAGATATCGGTATGGGTTTTGATTTTTTTGAATATTTTACTGTTTATATGTATATATATAGGATACTTTGATTTTCAAAATTAATATAAAAAATTATCAAAACAAAATTTATTCATATTTGACGAGTCCATATAACATAGTGTATAAATAATTTATCATTGAGTTAATTATCAAATCACCACAATAAAAACAAGCATGGAAAACTATCTATGACATGCAAGTAGACATAACTATGTATTACTCATCCATATCCATTCAAGCTGCTACAAGGAACTAAAGAACCGGCAAACCAAACTGAACACAAAAAAAATCATGTTTCTTAAGAGTACTTGAATTTTGCCACCAATCTCTTGGCCAAGTGATAAGAAGAGGATTTATGAAATATGTAAGCTTGAGTTCCAATCCAAATATTAAAAAAAAATACATGAAGTTTTTCTTAAATGAATGGCTAAATATGGTTTTATTTCACAATATCAAACAAACAAATGCAATGCAACATAGAGTAAATTACTTCTTCATTGCAAAGTAAAGCTAAAAAAGCAGGCATCAAATTAGTTGATGGCACCATAAAATAGAAAGCTCAAATGATGACAGAGCACAATCAAGTATCAACCACCTATCACTGAGGCAAAGAATCAATAAGAATTTAAACAAGAAACTTGATTGAGGAAATCATAAATACATGAACAGTGATTAATTCAAGATTTTTGTGGGGAAATGTTCACTCATAATATATACTATTGTTATCCATTTTAGTATAACCAAAGTCTCATGCTTTGTAAGTTATAAACAACTTTCTCTTAAGAACACAATGATATGTCACTCCTATGTTAACCATACACTCAATGTCGAGATTACCAATATAATTACAATTACCCTGTGTACAAATTAAAATAACTGAATCACTGTCTAAATTCACTACTGTAACATTACCATCATCTAAATTTTTGCTTTTATCATCTTTCCTCTCTTGCTTCAAGATTTTGCAGTATCACTTTATATGACCTACTTTACCACAATAGAAGCACTTCACTTTATCTGTGGACTTGAATCTATGTTTAGACTTATTACGGCCTTTTGAGTTTTGATTTTTGTCAATATTTCTACATCTGTTTTCTATGACAAAAGTTTGATTCAAGGGTCTGAGTCCTTTTGCATTGCTTCTTCATTAAGCATACTGTCTTTTATCATCTCCAATGTCACATTGTAATTAGGATCTGAATTAAGAACAATCATAACTAGAGTATTCCTGTTGTCTGGCTATGAACCCAAAAGAAACAATGCCTTTATTTTATCATCCATCTTAACCTCTATGGTAGTCATCTGATTAAATATATTTTGAAAATCACTTAAGTACTCTGTAATTTATCGTTCATCCTTTTATTATAAAGTTGCAAGCTTTTTAATATGCATAATTTTATTCATGCCTATTTTTCTTTCATACAACGCTGTTAATTTTTTCAAACAGTGTGAGCATATTCTCCTGTGCTACATAATAGAACACGTTGATATCAACTCATTTTTTTATTGTGGCCAGTGCTTAACTTTTTTCATCTTTCGTAGCTGTTAGTTTAGCCAGATCACCTAATATCAACTCATACAAATCTTTGTAGTATAAATGATTTTCCAAATTGAATAATTTGATATTGTCAATTTTATCATGGAAATTGTATCACCCTTTATGATCTCAAATAGAATTTACTTCCATCCTAAGTTGCTTCTGTATTGATGTCTAAAAAATAACCTTCGCTCTGATATCACTTGTTGGGCCTAAAGTGACAAACACAACAATGCAAAAGCAATATATCATAATAAACCCATAGCAATACACAATAATCAATAATCAACAATACAAGGAAAATAAAAGCATATCAAGATTTATATGAAAAACCTTCTAGTGTAGAGGAAAACAATCACAGATCATCAAAAAAATCTTCACTATCAAATAATAGATATACAAAGTTCTCCTCTAATCAAAACTAGAACTAATCAACAACTAAAAAGATAATTGAAAAAATCTCATCAAATAGGTGACTCAATAAATACACCCTAGATTTAATCCTAGAAAATTTCAAATCCAACATTCACCGTTCAGAACGTAAAACTCTAAATCATAAACTTGTTGACAAAATTTTAGTTCAATCAGACCACGAATCAATTTCTATTCAATCAACTCTCCCTTCTCTCTTTTCTCTCTATTTTTTTTTTTTACTTTTCTTTTTTACTTAGTTTCGATGCCACCACACATTCTTTTCAAACCAAAAACTACCTCACTTTTATATGTAGGATTTTATTTCATGGTCAAAGGCCACAAAACTTTATGCCTTTTAATTGGCTAATCAATTAGGGCTGGATCCCACATATTCCTAACATCAACTACATTGATCATATCACGAAAGTTGATTCACATGTTGATTTTGTAAAAATAAATCCTACTAATGTATTAAAATTTTATTGATTTGAAAATAAATTTAAGAAAAATTTTCCTTGAAATTAAATTGTTTTGAAAATGTTAGAAAAAAAAAGTTAAAATATCAATTTTTTTAAAATAAAATTTTGAACGATTAGAAAAAATTTGAGATATCAATTTTTTTTTTAATTTTGAAATTTAGAGAAACTTAAAAACAATTTTCAAAACAAAAATTGTTTTGAGATATTTTTTAGATGTTTTTAAGACTTAATGAATAGAACAAAATCAATTGGTATTATTTTTTGAATGGACGTTGTAAGAGTATTATATTTTTTTTCCACATAATCGTACACTTGAATCTAATCTAGTTTCATAGAATATAGTTTATTCTTTTAAAAAACCTAAGTTGAGTTTAAAAAATTTTTAAAAAGAAATAAATTTGATTAAGTTATCAATCACTCTTAAATAAAAAATTAATGACAATTCTATGATTTTATATTTAATAATTAAATTTACCTACTTATACCTTATAATAAATATACCTAAAAAAAATGAACTTTCAAGATCCAAGATGGAGTTTTTATTTCCATAAAAAAAGTTTTGGAATTAAAAGAAAACTGAAGTAAAAATCAACTTTGCTTCACATGACACAAATAAAGGGAAATTCTGCTTAAAATCATGTGACCAATTGAAACTACAAAGAAATGTTGCATCAAAAACTTCTTTAATTTTTTGGATTGTAAATATTATCATTTTCCTTGTTCAAATCCTTCATGGAAGACAACTAGACAATGGCCCAGGCTTCTTATCCTTTACTTGGGAGTTGGGAGCAATGACTTTAATTCACACGTATATTATTATTTTTTTGCACGTTAGAAATTTTGAAGGAAACTGATCTATCATTTATCTGAATTGCCAGAGTTAATAATTCACAGCTGTCATTTGGTAGGACATAGCATCATTGATGCACTTTTGAGTTATTGACCCTTTTTTTTTCAATTATTTTTCTGCATTTTTATAATATTTTTGGTTGGCCTTCGTAGATAAATCTATTCAAGAATAGAATTAAATTATTAATCTCTTTATTTTTTAATTTTTTCTGTATTTTTAAAAAAAATTTTTTTGGTTTTCAAGAATGAAATTATTCATTCACGTCTGAAAATTAATTCAAAATTTAGAGGCATTTAAGCATAAATATTAAGTTTGCCAAATGGATCAAACTTAAATTGAAGGTTCACTTAAAAAATGGATAAGCTTTGGGAAAAACATTAATGGTTTAAGCTTAACTTTATAGTTTTTATATATTAGTCCGATTTGATAGTTACTTATATATATTATTTATAATTAAATTATATAAAAATAAATAAATAAATAATATACATGCATATTAATTTTTTATACCTACATGTATCGATTTCAATCAAATATTAAATTAAATTAATAAAATTATTTTTAAAATTTTATTTTGTTATAATTAATATTTATTATAAAATTTATTTTTATTTAAAAAAATTAAAATCAAAACCCAATTTTTGATCTGAGCTTAATAATTCTAACACTTATTATTAATATGTTTAAGCTCAATCCTAATTCGATCTCATCATAAAAATTTTTATCATAAATAAACATCCGTTACATCACTTTATTTTTTAGTAATGTTATATAGTAATTAAATATTCATTTTAATTATAGTACAAGGACAAATTTTATAATTCGACATTTCCTTTTTGTATAGGACTAAATATCATTTCATTATATCTGTAAGCACCACTAAATTGTCACCTGCAATTACAATCTCAACTCTTATTAATATATCAAGTCAAATGAATGCGCAAGGTCATATCTATTGGTAGAAAAGTTTTTCTAAACACAATTAGTATATATGCGTCAAATATTTCATAAATAAATTTTTTTCTGTATCTAAATACCATTTGAGGTTTGCTAATAGTAAATTTATTAAAAACGTTGAGATTAAAGTCAAATTTGTCTGAATATTATGGTTTAACACTTCCGCCCAAAAATAATTGTATGTTATTGATTTCCGTTTAAATTTATTCAATTTTGATCTTCATTTTTTAAAATATTATATTGAATTAAAATTTTAAAAAATATATTTTGACAATTTTGAAATTCAAAATTTACAAATCTTATTTTTAAAATTTTTTTAATTTTACAATTTTATAAAAAATAATAATAATAAATGAGTTAATTTAACGAAAAAATCAATTAGAGACGATTATTTGGAGATGGAAGAATATTAAAATTTATCATTACAATTTTAGTTTGTTAATTTTTATACTAAAAATAATAGAATTAAAATATTTACAAAATATTTCATTAATGCAAGTGATAAATATTTTTTGAGTTCAAAGAAGTAAAAACCAACTTAGCTTCTAATGAAAACAAGCTTCAACTATCCACAAATATCGAAAAATCTACTTGAAATCTCAGTGACCAATTGAAACTACAGAGAAAAGTTGCATCAAAGACTTATTTATTTTCTTTAATTTCTTTGGAGTCTCTTTTATTATGACTATTACCATCTTTCTTATTCAAATCCTTAGTGTAATACAGCTAGAAAGGGCTTGCCAAACATACTTCTTAGTCCTGGAAGCTTTAAGATTATCAAATTTTAAATCTTAATTATTAAAATAAAAAATTTATCATTCTATCAATAAATCATACTGTTGATTGATCCCTTTATTTTTTTTCCCTCTTTTTTTTATCAAATTTTCTTTTGTATTTGTTATGAAACTCCACTGCTTAAGTGATTTATTAGAATTA
The DNA here is from genome assembly GCF_002303985.1 of Durio zibethinus. The sequence continues at coordinate 11,323,438 of NW_019168270.1, forward strand.
AAATCTTATAATAAGATTTTATATCTTTTATAAGGTAACAATTATTTGATAATTAATAGTTATACATAGATTTTTCACACAAATGCAGAATTCCCCATCTCAACTCTCTAACCATTTACTCTTTTCCGTTCTTAAAATACATGGACTCAGTGTTAGGGAATGGAATTTTCATGAAACCACTAAGAGTAAAACCAATGAATGATGAAGGAGATCTAACATCCATAATGTAGGGAGAACCATTACCTTCTCTTCCATGGCACAACCTTCTTGATCATTACTTGCTCTAGTTCAGAAGCACCATCTACCATATTTTTTCCAAGTATGGTGGAGCAACACTAACTGGAAAGACACTTTTCAGCCAATTGAACCTTCGGATTTTGATTTCATGTAGTGAACAGAAGCATATAGGTTGAAAATGACCTATTGATGATGATGATGGCGGCGACCACGATGATGACATTTTATCTCTTCCATTACTATCATCATTGGCAACGATTTGCTCCAAATCCTCACATTCCCAAACACTCATATACTTCAGTTTTGGCAGATTTCAAGCAAGGGTGAGTGAGAAAACTTTTTCAATCTCTTAAAATTGGACGGCTGGAAAATTTAGGAATTGTTTCCCTTGTGTTTTAAATTGATTGCAATTCTAGTTCTCTTTGAAGACTTTACTTCTTTAAAAACAATATTCCATTTCATTAGATCTGTAAGCAACACTAAGTTGCCACCTGCAATTACAATCCCAACACTCCCAACCCTCACATGCCACACCTATCCTTTAATTTTTTCTGTCATTTTCTTTAGACAAAGAAAAGAAACAAGACCAAGTCAAACGTATTGCCTATATACTTTACAGCTTGATTACAAAGGTTCCAACTAATGGTAGAAAATTTTTTTCCTAAACAGAATTATAATTAGTATATATGCATCAAATACTCCGAATATCATTTGAGGCTTGCTAACAGTAAATTAATCAAAAACTTTGGGATTAAGATCAAATTTGTCACTACATTTTGATTTAATACTAAATTTTGTCACTATACCATCAATTCGTTGATTTTTGGACAACATCCTCTTCAATTTCTTCAGTTTGCCTGATGGCTTCATTGACATCATGTTGCAAACGCCCTTGTGCCACTGTCTCTTTCCTGAGGTCTTTAACATTACTGGCAAAACAAAAAACATAACTAAGATGAGGAATTGCTGGTGCCACCAGAAGCAGAGGCGGATCCATGCTTTGAAATAGGGTGTCCATGGATTGGAAAACAAGATTGCTTGACAGAAAAACATTTCTTGCACACCTCCAAATTTTTCTGTGGCCACCTTTTCAATCAGCAAAATAGATAAATCCATAATTTATATATATATATATATATATTATAAGTGGACACTCTCGAAAAAAAAAATTTGGATTCACCACAAATGTCACAGATAGACCAGTATTAGCCATGCCTGAGAATATGAAATTTAGAAGACATGCTGAGTTAGTACATGGAATATCATTGACAAATCAATAATTGAAGGAGAACCTCTGAAACTTCTCTGAGCACCTGAACTCTTAGCAGTTCCTATCTGAAACTGCCCACAACAGGTGAACAAGTCACCGATAAATCAACTTGATATCTAGAGGGGGAAAGAAAACAGAGCCTTCATATTTAACCACTATTTCTGTATCTGCAATAGAATTAAGACAGAACCATGTAGTTAGACAAAATCATAGTTTTTACAGAAAGCTCAATTAACATAGAACCATAGTTTTTTAGAAAGCTCTCAGCAAAATCATTTCTTCCCTAGTTCCTACATGTTATTATCCTTTGACCAGAACTCACAATTGATGCCCCTTTTACAAAAACTTTTGAATTTTAAAATGGAAAATAGAGGGAAAATGGTTTTCTCAAACAATGATATACAGAAATCAACATCTACCCTTTGCAGAAACTGTCATAACGTCTAGATCCGGGGATCTATCGCTAGACATTGACTTGAAGGAGTCGCCACCAATCTTTTTTATCTATGCACGATTGGCCACCTAAAGAATCTATCCTTTCAGGGAACACCTAAGTTTAAGGGTCCCTAAAAGAATAGGTTTGGGTCTACTAACCAAAACAGGGTTCGGGAGTTCGGTTACGCGTGAGGAAGGTTATAGCACCCTCACAACACCCATCGAAAGATGATACCAGCTTAATTTTGCGTTATCAAATAAACCTTAAAAATTTACCAAGTAATTAGTTGTTGGAAATTATTCTCAATTGACTCTAATACTTTAAGCAGAAAATTGAGAAAATCCCCTCACCTCAAGAGTATGCAAGAAAACTACTGTTTCACTTGCAAAGGCTTCATCGTCGGATTATTTAAAAAGAAAATAAAAAGGAAGAAGAAAAAAATGACTGCCTTTGTGCAGGAAAAATTAATACTTTCAACTTTTCCCCAAAATATTTTTTAGAAATTTTAATTTTGAGGAAAATTGATACTTTTAACTTTTCCTCAAAAACCGTTTTTGAAAATTTATTTTTAAGGAAAATTGATACTTTCTTTCAACTTTTCCCCAAAAATATTTTTTGGAAAACTTTAATTTCGAGGAAAATTGATACTTTCAACTTTTCTTCAAAAAAAACCTTTTTTGAAAATTTATTTTTAAGAAAAATTCATACTTTAACTTTTCCCCAAAAAATGTTTTTTTGAAAACTTTAATTTTGAGGAAAATTGATACTTTCAACTTTTCCTCAAAAAAAACCGTTTTTGAAAATTTATTTTTAAGGAAAATTGATACTTTCAACTTTTCCTCAAAAACCTTTTTTTGAAAACTTATATTTAAGAAAAATTGATACTTTCAACTTTTCCCTAAAAATATTTTTTGGAAAGCTTATTTTCAAGGAAAATTGATACTTTCAACTTTTCCCCCAAAATATTTTTTTTGGATTTTATTTAAAGAAAATAAAATAATAAAATAAAATCAAAGTGAAAAAAAAAATAAAGAAAAGTAAAATAAAAATAAAAATAAAATAAAGATAAAAATAAAAGAATATTAACCAAATCTAATAATAATAATAATAATAATAATAATAATAATAATAAATATATAAATATATAAAAAAAAAAAACCTGGAACGGCTCGGCTAACGGCTTGGCTCGGCTCGGTTTAAGGAAAAAAAATAGCTTGGAGATGTGGCTCGGCTCGGCTCAGCTCGAGAAATGGCTTGCACTCGGGTTGAACGCGAGTCGAAAGTGGGTCGACACTTAGGTCGGGTTGGATCTTGGCAAAACGCGCGGATCCTCTGGGTTACTTAACGCAGAAACAGCGTCGTTTTGGGGAGGGTATATAAGGCTGAAGGTCGATTTTTTTCTCAGAATTCCTTCTCCTCTTCTCTCTCTTCCCTTCTTTCTTCTCTCTTTCTCTCTAAAACCCGAAGAACTTCGGTTAGATATTCATCGAATTCTAAAAATTTTTGTCAGAATCTGGGTTTTTCGTCAGAAGTTCATTGAAAAGTTAGTCGGTTTCTGGAAATTCTTGTCGAAAATTGGGCAGTTGGTCAAAAATTTAAACTTGGCCGGAATAGTCACCAAAAAATTCAACCTTCGCCGAAAAATTCAACCAGAATCTAAAAATTTTCCAAAAATTTCTAGAAAAAAAAATTTGCAAAAAATTCTCCAAAATTTCCCACCAATTCCTAGAGCTATTCTAACGCCTCTAAACCTTTTTTCAGCTTTTAAACCTTATCTGTGTGTCCTTCTTCTCTTTGTTCCAGTACCTATTTATAGGGATTGATCAGAAGAGTTTCTGATCAATCCTTATTTCCCTTGGGATTTGGATTCAATCTTTGAATCCAATCCCAACTCTGCCAGCCCCAAATTCATGCCAGAATCTCAGCTGTTCCTAATCCTAAACCTAATCGGATAATCAAACAAATTGACGAAAGAAAAGAAAAAAAATAAATAAATAATATAAAAAAGATAATATATTAATTAATAGACAAACAATAATTAACAGATAAATAATAACATATAAATATATAAATAAATATATTAATATATTAACAGATAAAAACATACATTAATAATAGTAATAATAAATAAATAAAATGATAAATACATAAAAGATAAAGAAAAGAAAAAATATATAATATAAAATAAATATAAAATACAAAATAAAAAAAAAAATAAAGTGGACCAACCCATTGGGACCAAGCCCAATTGATCCGGGCCTAGACCAAATTGGGTGTCTACACCTGCCCCTCTTTGCACATTTTTCTGTGAAATAAAAATTGCACAAAGACGTAGACACCCATTCAAGACTCAACTCGACCCCTTTTTTTCTTTCATTTTTTTTTATGTTTAAGATTTGATCAAGGCTCCTCTAAGTAGAGGCTTAACGACTTTGAAAAACATAAACAATGCTCCTCTAATTAGAGGCTCAACGACTTTGAAAATGAATAAAGCTCCTCTAATCAGAGGCTCAACGACTTTGAAAAATAAATAAAGCTCCTCTAATCAGAGGCTCAACGACTTTGGATTGGAAAATAACTGGCTCCTCTAACCAGAGGCTCTACGACTTTTGAAAATAAATGGCTCTTCTAATCCGAGGCTCAACGACTTTTGAAAAATAAAAGGCTCCTCTAATCAAAGGCTCAACGACTTTGAAAAATAAATAAATTCTCTAAGTAGAAGCACCATGACTTCAAAAATAAATGCTCCTCTAAACAAAGGCACCATAACTTTGAAAAGTAAATTGCTCATCTAAATAGAGGCACCATGACTTTGGAAAAATAAATGGCTCATTAACAATCATGTCCAAAGGAGTTATAGATCGTGATTGAAGAAATTTTGTAATGGGAACTCAAAGATTCACAATTTGAGTTCAACATTCATAGGTTCAGATTCGCAAGAACCTTCTAACTTCGTAAGAATTTACTGAAATTTGATTCTCAAAATTTTAGTTTTGTTCAAATTTGCAAGATCTCAAGATTTGCATTTGTAACTTGCAAGACTCGTTTCAAAGATCCTCATTGGAATTTTGGAGGCTCACATCCAAAAGTTCAAGGCTTTTTAAAGGTTCGCATTTGGCAAGCTTGGGATTCACATCCAAAAATTCAAAGCTTCTCATTTGAGTTCAAAGGCTCAGCAATAAAACTTAGAGTTTCACATCTAAGTTCAAAGGTTCTCATCTAAAAAATTTAGAGATTCATATCCAAAAAGTTGAAGCTTTGTATCTTGGAGATTCACATCCAAAAGTTTAAAACTTTTCATTCTAGTTCGAAGATTCACATTCGACAAACTTTAGGGTTTCACTTCTCGAAGATTCTCATTTTGAAACTCAAAGATTCTCATTTGAGTTTTCAAAAATTCTCATCAAAATATTCATAATTTTTTTCAAGTGACTCAAAAATTTGCATAAATGAATGTTATGACCAAAGATGTAAATGCCTTCTTCATGATGCAAATACGGCAACCTATATTCTCATAGTGCCATGCATGTCCCAACAAAGTTTAATTCATCAAATTATGTGCATGTACTATTCAAGTGACGATGTCACTATGATGCATGTAATGCAGACGTCTATGTAACAAAATTCTAAATAATTGTGGTGATATGGCTCTCAAAACTCCACCATTCCGCATGTCTTCCTTGTTTAATTTCTCAATACTTCGAAACAAGTTTCATCAATCGATCATCACTTAACCACCATTCATGGACTTTTCAGCACTAACAAATTTCAGAACAAGTTTCATCCACCATCACTGAGTCATTACTCATAGGCGTCTCAGCATTAACCATTTAGAACTAGGTCACACTCATAGGTTTCTCAACCCTAACCATTCCAAAACAAACTTTAACCACTGATTATTTTCATCATTCAATCATAACCTGTAAGTCATGTCGACCAATTCATCCTTGTACTCATCACTTGATCATCATTCATAAGCTTCTTAGCACCAGTTTCGTCTATTGTTCCATATCATTTTCATCACTTAACCATAACTCATAGGTTATATCAACTAATACATCCTCATATTCATCACTTGATTATACCACTTTTCAAGATTTGCCCCATTTTCATTTTATTGTCCAATCCATCATCATATTCTTCATTTGGTCACATCATATGTCCTTTCAAATTATCTCTTTTAGGTTTCTACCATTTCTTCATTTTGTTACCACCATAATCTTAGATTTTTTTTTGAAATGAATGCAAGACTCTTTTAAGCACATATTCATTCATTCATTATCATTTCAATTCTTGACAAATATAATGCAATCAAGTATTTTCTCAATTCATTCTAGAGGTGTAACAAATAAGAGAACACAAGGTGAATTATGGTAAAGATAATCAATGAAGATCTATTTTGGTAGAAAACAAATGGGAAAGGAAATAAATAGGATACATGTCATTGGGCTGAATGGTATGTCCAAACGATGAATATTCAAACAATTCTCAACATTAATCTAGGATTCTTTTTTAAAAACTCATTCCATTTACTGTTGAAGTCATTTTGAGCTTGGCCAACTTTACCCCGTCTTTGAGGGATCTTCAGATATCTTTGATCTTCCATCTATGTGAACCATTTGACCTAGATCTGTTTCTACCAAAATCACCATTTCAGGTTTTCAATTTGAATCTTTTTTTTATTTTCTCATTTTTTCTTCTTTCTTTCTTTTTTTTCTCTATTTTTTCTTTTTTTTATCATCTTTCTTTCTTTTTTCTCATTTTTCATCCATTGTTGATATCTTTCACCCATCAAACTTTAAGGCAATGTAGCATGATTTCATTATTTCATCAAGAGCATGCCTTTGCCCAACATATAATCATTCAAGTTGAGCATTCACACTTGATCCAAATAGGCTTTTCAATGTTGTAATGTAGGTCAAGGTAAGGGGTCATAAAAGAAATGGATATAATAGGCTCAAAACATATATTAAAAAGGTTCAAGACCAAAGGATCATTTGGTGTAACTTGGCATTTTGCTCCCACATCACTACTTTTCTTTTTCTCACACAAAGGATTCTCATTATTTTACCCCAAATCATTTGTGGCGTTTATTTTGTCTTTTGCTTTTCTTTCTCTTTCCATCTTTGAGACCTCTTGTGATATTTTTTTTTAAAAATTACCCTCCAGTGTAGAGGGTGATATTTGGTTAGGGTTCTTTAGAAAAGAAATCATAATAGGCTCAAAATGGTAGCAATGAATGGTTTTTCGAATGGTCAAAGAAATATGGTCATTTTTCATTTCAATTGTGAATACTTTTCTTGAACATCATCTATTGAACAAAACTCATGAACCTGTACGAAAGATTGCACATCTTCAAGATATATCTATTTCACCTCTGGTAACAGCTTACTTTTTTGCTCAAATCATCTCTTTATATTAATGTGGATGAGTTCTCAAAATTAAATTCCAGAATTATTGTTATCATTGTCTTAAATATTCATCATTTGAAATTTGAGAATGAGAATGTAAAGTTATGAAAGGTAACAGAGCGTGGAATAATAGTCGAGTGAAAGAGAAAATGTAATGAAATGCATTAAGTTGCCTTTATTAAAATGATAACAAGTGAAATCATATTGCAAAAAAAAATCTAACATTACTAGAAAAGAAATCCAAAAATGAAAAAAAAAAACCTTCAACCAGCCTCATCTCCATTCTTCAAAATTGTCCCCATATGTGATCAGGTGAAGAATCTCTATTGACATCTTACCCTTCAATTCATTGTGACTCTTTGAACCCTTTCTAACCAATGTATTCTTGACTTTCACTCAGAGTACTAACATTAGGTGTTGTTGCTTTTCTTTGATCAAAACTTACCATTCTATCATTGATCAACCGTTGCACCTTATGCTTTAAAGCAGTGTAATTTTTAGTAGAATGGCTAGTAATTCCATAGTGGTAGTCGCAGTAGGCTGTAGGATCATACCACTTAGGATAGAGTGGCTTAAGTGGCTCCACATGGCTGGGGGCAATCAAATGGCTATTATAGAGTTATCGATATAACTCCGTATAAGTCATGGGGATTGGATCAAATACAAGCTTTTTTTGAGTAATCTGTTGCTCTCGTGAACCACTTACTGGGTTAGTAGGATGAATTTGGGCTCTTGTAGGAGCTTGAATGTTATATGTAAGATCTTGAGGGCTAAAAATTGATCGGTATGTAGATGAATAAGGTAGCTGTGAAACTAGCTAGTATGGGTAGGATGAGGCATTATTCACAGCAAGATAGTACAGAGAGTAACCTTGGGGTGGATAGGGTTGATAACCCCTGAATTATTGTCTATCAAAGCTCACAGCTTGAGTTTCAATTTCTTTCTTCTGATGCCTTCTTGGTTTCTCTTCCTTTTAACTTGTCATTTTTTATGGCACTTTCAATAATTTCTCTAGAGATCACCATGTCGGTGAAATTCTTTGTTACATTCCCTATTATCTTTTTATAATAGGAAGATTTCAAAGTGCTGACAAATAACACTGTAGTTTCTTTCTCAGTCAGAGGAGGCTGTACTTGAGAAGTAATATCCATCCACCTTTGGGCATACTCTTTAAAAGTCTCATTAGCCTTTTTTTTCAGATTTTGTAAAGACAAACGATCAGGGGCCAAATCCATGATATGTCGATATTGACTGATAAAATCATGGGTCATGTCACTTCAGGAACGGATGCATGTTCTGTCTAACTGGATATACCACCTAACAGCAGAACCAGTAAGACTATCTTGGAAAACATGCATTAGTAGCTTTTCGTCATGAGCATGGGATACCATCTTTCGACAATACATGGTAATATGAGTTTTTGGGCATTTTATACCATCATATTTTTCAAATTCTAGTACTTTGAACTTAGGAGGAATGACCACATCAGGAACTAAGCAAAGCCCATCAGCATCAACTGAACCATAGAAACCAATTTCTTTCACAGTCCGTAGCTTTTGTTGTAGCATACTAATTTTAAAGTTTTCTTGAGCTTTCACTTTTATCTTTTCCTTGTCTTATCCTTTCAGTTCATCCAGATCAGAGATTTGAATTGGTTCAACTGTCTTTTCAGTAAAGACAGGATTCATATAGCTATGATAATACCTTAGATTAGAAGCTAATGGCATTCTAGGATATATAGGATATGTGTAGTGTTGTGGTGGAACCTCTTGTGTAGACTGGGCTTGAAGTGGACCAAAACCAGGTGGATATAGGGGGTCAGTCACTTCTTGTGATACAGGACCTTGTTGGCTTATGTCCTCTTCTACTCTTTTCCCCTTATTTAATTTGTTGAGAGTATCCAAATTTTTACTTAACTCATTCTCAATCTTTTCCTGAGCTTTTTCTAATTTTTCAAATCTATGAGAGTTTTTCTACTCCATTTGTCTAGCTCTGACTCTTGTGTTATATCGATGGGTGGGTTGCTTGGTGGGGTTATCCTTGAACCTTTAGCACCATAATTATGATTAGAAATGCTATGCTATGCTTCATGTATGATACGTTGATGCACGAATGAAATGTACATTTTTATGGATAAAATCTAATATGAAATGGATACAAATAATAATGTTAAAACATGATCATGCAGATGCATAAAATCAGACAAACAACATGGTTAGTTTTATAGATGAAATGAAAGTGATGCCGATGCATAATGTTACATATGATAATGAAAATGATGCACAAAGTTAGACAATCAAAATGATTAGGTAAACACCTTTTTTGTGTCCTAGTTTCAGGGTATATCTATCATTGGATAGAAATGGCTCTATCTTAGGGTTAGGCACTTCTAAGGTTCACTATATGTGATTCAAGGCTAAAGTCTAAAGGTTTTCAAATTGCTCCTTACATCATTGTCCATCACAGACTAGTAAGGCACCCTAATCCTCACCCATTACAGGCTACAAGTGGAAAAGGTTCAATTTGAATGGGAGTATTTCGCTAGCCACTACGGAGGCATTAAACCTCACGAAAGCAATAGGTACTTTACTCTATCCTAGAGGGATAAAGCTCGGGTATAGAACTCATGTTATGCATATGCATATGAATGACATACTTAATAAAGTAAATAAACATGAATGAATAAAAAAATCTATACAAAAGGTTCAATTTTATTAGGCTCTTGGATAACACAAATTTATTTGCTGGCCTAACTCTCAGAGTTCTCCAACAGAGTCGTCAAGCTGTCATAATATCTAGATCCAAGGATCTATCGCTAGACATTGACTTGAAGGAGTCGCCACCAATCTTTTTTATCTAGGTGCGATTGGCCACCTAAGGAATCTATCCTTTCAGGGAACACCTAAGTTTAAGGGTCCCTTAAAGAATAGGTTCGAGTCTACTAACCAGAACAGGGTTCGGGAGTTCGATTACATATGAGGAAGGTTATAGCACCCTCACAATGCCCATCGAAAGATGGTACCAGCTTAATTTTACGTTATCCAATAAACCTTAAAAATTTATCAAGTAATTAGTTGTTAAAAATTATTCTCAATTGACTCTAATACTTTTAGCAAAAAATTGAGAAAATTCCCTCACCTCAAGAGTATGCAAGAAAACTACTGTTTCACTTGCAGAGGCTCCATCGTCGAATTATTTAAAAAGAAAATAAAAAGGAAGAAGAAAAAAATGACTATTTTTGTGCAGGAAAAATTGATACTTTCAACTTTTCCCCAAAATATTTTTTAGAAATTTAATTTCGAGGAAAATTGATACTTTCAACTTTTTCCCAAAATATTTTTGGAAACTTTAATTTTGAAGAAAATTGATACTTTCAACTTTTCCTCAAAAACCTTTTTTGAAAATTTATTTTTAAGGAAAATTGATGCTTTCAACTTTTCCTTAAAAAAAACTTTTTTGAAAATTTATTTTTAAGGAAAATTGATACTTTCAACTTTTTCCCAAAAATATTTTTTTGGAAACTTTAATTTCGAGGAAAATTGATACTTTCAACTTTTCCCTAAAAATATTTTTTAGAAAGTTTATTTTCAAGGAAAATTGATACTTTCAACTTTTCCTCAAAAAACCTTTTTTGAAAACTTATTTTTAAGGAAAATTGATACTTTCAACTTTTCCCCAAAAATATTTTTTTTGGATTTTATTTAAAAAAAATAAAATAATAAAATAAAATAAAAGTGAAAATAAAAATAAAGAAAAGTAAAATAAAAATAAAATAAAGATAAAAATAAAAGAATATTAAACAAATCTCATCTAATAATAATAATAATAATAATAATAATAATAAAATATATAAATATATAAAAAAAATGAAAAAAAAAACCTTGGAACGGTTCGGCTAACGGCTTGGCTTGGCTCGACTTGAGGAAGAAAAGTGGCTCGGAGACGCGGCTCGACTAGGCTTGACTCGGCTCGGCTCGAGAAATGGCTCGTACTCGGGTTGAACACTGGTTGAAAGTGGGTCAGCGCTTGGGTCGGGTCGGATCTTGGTAAAATGCGCGAATCCTCTAAGTTACTTAACGCAGAAACGACGTCGTTTTGGAAGGGTATATAAGGCTGAAGGTCAATTTTTTTCTCAGAATCCCTTCTCCTTTTCTCTCCCTTCCCTTCTTTTTTCTCTCCCTTCTCTCTAAAACCCGAAGAACTTTGGTTGAATATTCACCGGATTCTGGAAAATTTCATTAGAATCTGGATTTTTCGTCAAAAGTTCATGGAAAAGTTGGTCGGTTTCTGAAAATTCTTGTCGAAAACTGGGCAGGTAGCCGAAAAATTCAAACTTGGCCAGAATAGTCGTCGAAAAATTCAACCTTCGCCCGAAAAATTCAACCGAAATCTGAAAATATTCCAGAAATTTCCAAAAAAAAATTTGCAAAAAATTCTCCAAAAATTTTTCACCAATTCCTAGAGCTATTCTAACGCCTCTAAACCTTTTTCCAGTTTTTAAACCTTCTCTGTGTGTCTTTCTTCTCTCTGTTCCAGTACCTATTTATAGGGATTGATCAGAAGAGTTTCTGATCAATCTTAATTTCCCTTGGGATTTAGATTCAATCTTTAAATCCAATCCCAACTCTGCCAGCTCCAAATTCATGCCAGAATCTCAGCTGTTCCTAATCCTAATCCTAATCGGATAATCAAAAAAATTGAAGGAAGAAAAGAAAAAATAAATAAATAAATAATATAAAAAAGATAATATATTAATTAATAGATAAAAAATAATTAACAGATAAATAATAACATATAAATAGATAAATAAATATATAAATATATTAACAGATAAAAACATACATTAATAAATAGTAATAATAAATAAATAAAATGATAAATACATAAAAGATAAAGAAAAGAAAAAATATATATATAATATAAAATACAAAATAAAAAAACAAAGTAATCTGAAAAGATGAAGCAAATTTTTGGAGCATCCTTCGAGTTTTTGTCTATTTTGTGAGCTTTAAACAGCCTTTACCACCAATAAAAATAGTTACATATGGATCCATTCATTGATGAATGAGAAACAAACTAATTTTCAGATTAAAAAGAAATGATCTTAGTGGAGGTAAGTTAGCCAAAATCAACACAAAAGTCATATTAGGAGATAAGCAATACTGAAGTTGATCATAGCAATGCTTCGTTTCATGTTGAATAACATATTAAATAATAATTTTATTAGTATATAATTAAATAAATAGTAAATTATATATTTTATACTAGCTTTAGGCGAGTAGAGGCAGAGCATTCTAAATCTGTCTCCGTTTCCAACTCCAATTAAAAAAATCCACTCTTATCAAATTGTAACAGATCGAAATTTGTTGATGGCTTGTTTTATCAACTCAAATTATATAGTCTTAAAATTTTTATATTGCAAAAAAATGATGTGTATTTAATATTTTCTAGTTAATTATTTATTGGATTGATATCAATAAATGAAAAAAAAAAAACCTTGCAAACTATATCTCCTAATGGATTTTTTATTTCAAAAACTAAATACAATTGTATAATTAGTTTATATCTATGGAGAGGGATTCACTTACATTATTATAAGTGTTACGTACGATTTTTTAATCCTTATGTTATATATTTTAAATATATTTAATTTTGATAGAAAGATAAAAGAAAAATATAAAACTTACTTATATCTACTCTCTATCAAAACAGAAAAATTCATTTGTGGGGTTTCCTTTTCTATTTTCCCCTCTTTTAAAATGGTTGTGAATCTTGTATAATAGAGTCCAATAATAGCCTATCCCTCTTATCGTTGAAAAAAATATAAATTTCATGGTCCTGCATGGGCCCTTTTTCTGGTAATGTAGATTTTTTTTTTTGGTATGAGTGTTCAATAATATTAGAATATTTATGGTACGATGAAATGGAAATTTGTCAAAATAAGCTTCCCCCCCCCCCCCCCCCCCCCCTTCTTTAAAGACTCATAGGAAAGAGATAATTTATCTTATTATTTCAATCAATATAAAAGATATACATACTAATTACTTTTGTTAGAATGTGACCTATTTATAAATTTAAAAAATGGCTTATTCTAAATTCTAATTCTAAACCCCTTAAAGTCAATTAACAAAACACTTATAAGATCAACAACAAAATAAAGTTTCTAAAAAGTTGAGAAAAAATAATATAGAAAGATAATTAAAGAATTCATTTTTATACATTGACACTGAAATATTTTAATTCCACAAAAGAAGTTAACACATTTTTCATTTTTTTATTTTTTATTATATTTTAAAATAAACTTGATAATTTTAAATACGATGCAATTACACAATATAAAAATGACATAGAATAAATCATGTATGAGTTTAGTGTAATCATGTTTTGTGTCTTAATCGTATTAACAGATTAAGACACGATATTATTCGTGTTGTATTCATGTCAAATAGTGATGAGACGCTTAAAACACGTACTGTTTATGCAAGCATATATAACATAAAAACTATAAAAAATTATTTTAATTTATTTCTTAAATAAATTAATAATCATATTTATTGTATTGTTTTGATGTTTAAATAGATTATAAATATTTAATTCTTAAATAATTTTTTATTTAAATACTATTTTAAATGATTTTTTTATTTAAATTAATAGACTAATCATGTCTAATCGTGTTATTCGTGTTTAATCGTATTAATTATGTCGTGTTGTGTTATGTTACCTGAGTTGTATTAAATAAATTAACTTTAAACATATTAATCATGTCGTGTCGCGTGTAACACATATAATAAATATGTTTTATTTGTGTTTAAGTTATTTATGTCATTTAAATATTTATGTTGTGTTCGTGTCAAAATTATTTATGTTATATCTGAACTTATGTTTGATACGAAACATGACACGATGACACAAATTATTTGATTTACCTTAAAAGTTAATTTTTACCTTAAAGTTTAAAAACTTTACTGTTAATGGATGTGATAAGTTTTCATAAATAAATTCATTTAACCAAAACTTCACTTGAATAATTTTATCTAAATCTTTTCCGTAGACAATAATGTAATATTAATAGAAGTCACATATATATATATATAATTGTTCAAAAAGCCGAGTTTGAATTTTTTTAGCTCAAAATCCAAAACATTTGTCCTCAAAGGCACAACTGAATTACTAACATTTTGTGTTTGTAAAACCAGCCTTGGAGCTTCACTGCTGAAGAGCCAAAGCTGTTCTTTACCTTTCAGTTTCTGCTTGTGTTTGAGCTGAGAATGTAAATGAAGAAGAACTGAAGAATGAAAATGGAGGCACCTCATGGGAACATTATATTTTGTTAAAAAATTTCACGTGGCCTAAACAGAATGAAAAGAAAGACTTGCCGGGTTTAGGTAAGCTTATACATAACTTGGATTCAATATCTCGAAGTTCAAAATCTTGCCCCAATTCAAAGGCATATGCCCAACTTTTTCCACATAAAATATTGATTTTTTTTAAAGATGTCAATTTTATCCAAATCTAATTAGAAATTTGATTTTTTTTACTTGAATGAGATGAATATGGATATTAAACTTTGAGATGAGAATGAGATAGATATGATTTTAAATTTTTATTGGATACGAAAATAGAGACGAATAATATAGCATTTGTTCTGTACTTATTCTCATACTTTATATATATATATATATTTAGTAAATAAGTTTTTATTTAATAATATAAATTTATTTTAAATTCATTAAAATTAATATATTTCTATTTAAAAATATATTATTATATATTTATAAAAATTTATGTGCTCAAAATACAAAATAAAAAAAAAACTAAAAAATCTTGCCCCAATTCAGGCTCGATTCAAAAGCACATGGCCAACTTTTTGCGCTGTAGACACCCAATTTGGTCCAGGCCCGGATCAATTGGGCCTGGCCTAAATGGGTAAGTCCAATTGTATCTTGGTTATTATTATTATTTTTTATTTTATGTATATCCTATATATTTATTATTTATTTATTATTACTAATATATATTTTTTATTTTTATCTTTTATTTTATTTATTTTCGTATTTTTATATATCTGATATTATTTTTTTATTTATCCTATAATATTTTTTTGATTTATCTTTTCTAATTATCTAGTATTTTTTTTTATTTGATTTTTGGAGGGCTAGGATTGAAAGTGGAAGAATCCCATTGTGAATGAGAATTCAATCAGAAGAGTCCAATTGGATTCAAAGATTGAATCCCCGTCCAAGGAGAAATTGGGATTGATCAGGAACTCCTGATCAACCCCTATAAAAGGCACCTCTTGGAACAAGTTTGAACACACACAGAAAACAGTAAGCAAAGCTACTGATTCGAGAGAAAAGGAGGCGTATAGGAAGCTAAGAAAGGTTTAGGAGTGTTCTGGGAGCTAGCAGAAATTTTTTTAAATTTTTTGGCAATTTTTCTTCCTGGGAATTTCTGGAAAATTTCAGATTTCGGTGAATTTTTCGGCGCAGTTTGAATTTTTCGGCAAAATTCCGGCCAACCTTGAAGTTTTAGGTGACCTGCCTAGTTTCCAGCGAAGAATCCCAGAAACTAGCGATCTTCAAGCCAAATTCCAACGAACATCCGGCGAAATTTCCAGATTCCGACGAGATTTTCCAGAATCCGACGAAAATTCCACCGGTGTTCTTCGACCTTTTAGAGAGAAGGGAGAGAAAAAGGGAAGAAGAGAGAGAAAGGGGAGAAGATTTTTGCCGAAAAAAAAAATGGAACTGCCTTTTATACCCTCCCAAAACAACGTCGTTTTGGCTTTAAGTAACCAGAGAATCCGCGCGTTTTGCCGAACCCGACCCGAGCGTCGACCCGCTTTCTGACCCGCGCGTGCTGCCCCCTCCGAGCCAAGCCGAGCCGAGCCGAGCCTCCCAAGCCGCTCCCCCGAGCCGTTTTTCGCCCTCGAGCCGAGCCGAGCCGAGCCGAGCCGAGCCGATAGCCGAGCCGCTCCAGGTTTTTTTTTCTTTTCTTTTTTTTTTCGAAATTTTTTTATTTATTAGATTAGATTTATTTAATATTTTTTATCTTTATCTTATTTTTATTTTTGTTTCACTTTTCTTTATTTTTATTTTTATTTTCTTTAAATAAAATATCAAAATTTCCAAAAAAAAAAATATTTTTAGGGAAAAGTTGAAAGTATCAATTTTCCTTGAAAATAAATTTAAAAAAAAAAAAGATTTTTAGGGAAAAGTTGAAAGTATCAATTTTCCTTGAAAATAAATTTCAAAAAAAGGATTTTAGGGAAAAGTTGAAAGTATCAATTTTCCAAGTTGAAAGTATCAATTTTCCTTGAAAGTCAAAATTTCCAAAAAATATTTTTAGGGAAAAGTTGAAAGTATCAATTTTCCTTGAAAATCGAAATTTCAAAAAAAAATATTCTTAAGGAAAAGTTGAAAGTATCAATTTTCCTTGAAAATAAATTTCAAAAAAAGGATTTTAGGGAAAAGTTGAAAGTATCAATTTTCCTTGAAAATCAAAATTTCCAAAAAAATATTTTTGGGAAAAAGTTGAAAGTATCAATTTTCCTTAAAAATAAATTTTCAAAAAAGGATTTTTGAGGAAAAGTTGAAAGTATCAATTTTTCTTGGAAATCAAAGTTTCAAAAAAAATATTTTAGGGAAAAATTGAAAGTATCAATTTTCCTTAAAAATAAATTTCTAAAAAAACATTTTTGGGGAAAAGTTGAAAGTATCAATTTTTCCTACACAAAAAAAAAATCATTCTTTCCTTCCTTTCTATTTTTATTTTTATTTTGATTTTTCTTTAAATAATCCGACGACGGAGCATCTGCAAGTGAAACAGTAGTTTTTCTTGCATACTCTTGAGGTGAGGAAATTTTCTCAATTTTTTGCTAAAAGTATTAGAGTCAATTGAGAATAATTTCCAACAATTAATTACTTGGTAAAATTTTAAGGCTTTTGGATAACACAAATTTAAGCTGGTACCATCTTTTGATGGGCGTTGTGAGGGTGCTATAACTTTCCTCACACGTAACCGAACTCCCGAACCCTGTTCTAGTTAGTAGACCTGAACCTATTCTTTTAGGGACCCTTAAACTTAAGCGTTCCCTGGAAGGACAGATTCTTTAGGTGGCCAATCGCACCTAGATAAAAAAGATTGGTGGCGACTCCCTAAAAGTCAATGTCTAGCGATAGATCCCCGGATCTAGACATTATGACATGCGCTAAAATGTTTCTTTTTTTTTTTTTTTGGAGAGGTCAATTTTATACAAATTCGATAAAAGATTTAATTTTTTACTTGAATGAAGATAGAAAAAGGTAATAAATTTTTGAATGATAATATATGTATAGTTTTGATCTTTTATCAGATATAAAAATGAAAAAGAATAATATAATATCTATCTTGTATCCATATCCATATTATATATATTTTTATATATGTGTATTTAGTAAATAGATTTAATAATATAAAATTTATTTTAGATTACAGGTGGGTTTGAGGATGAGCAAAACCTATTTCATTGTCGACCGAGATTGGATGGTGGCTTAGGAGGGTTAAAAAATCAATGAATTAAATCAAATAAACAATGAAAGTTATTCAAATAATTGGTAGAAAAGAATATAAAATGTTCAATAAAAAAACAATGATTACATTGATTGGAACAATCATTAGCAAAATGTTAGATAAGGTTTTGGACGTCAAGCTGTTATCTTGATTTGTCAGTCGTGAGCATGGAATGGAATTAATACAGCCAGCGAGTTGAAAGCAGAAGAATAACTGGAATAGTAGGTGACAATTAAACACAAATAATTTATCTGAAAGTTGTGGATAACATATTGATTAGTGAGAATCGTAATGAAAATCGTTTAGGCTGGCACAGGTAGATGAAAATCGTAATGAACCATATTCAATGGAAAAGCAATTTTTCTAATCATTAAGATCCATTCAAATAATAAATGAAATTTATTCTAGTGAAATTAAAAATAATAGTGATCATAAAATTAGATATTATAATAGTTAGAATGAATATTAATAAAATTAAAATTAATGATGAAAATATGTTTTTTATTATAAATATAATGTTGACGATTAAATTAAATATTATAATCGATTTATTAAAGATAATCAATTATAATATTTAAAAACTAGGCAGTTAAATGCCCAACAAAAAATAATAGATTGTTATAATTGAAAAATATCTTTTGTTTTAATTCTACACTAAAGACAGTCAAATATCTTAATAAAAGAAATTAAAATTAAGGTTAAGAAATAAGAAAGTGGCTGAAAATGGAAGATTGGAAGTGGGATTTTTGGCCTTTTCCAAATTCGGATCAAAGTAAATGGGTCTTGAAATCATATTTCACCTGGTGAACCTAGCTGTAAAGGGTGAGGTTTAAAGTTCTAGCAACTGTCAGTAAAGAATGTTGGCACTGACAAGCTGAGAAAGTCTAAACAATAAGAGACTCTCCCACTATTCTCAATCAAAAAAAGGCAAACGTTGGAACTTAGAAGGGAATTTGGGTTGAAATTAGAAATGAGATTTCAAGAAAAAATTGCCTTTCACAGTATGGAATTGCTTGATCTTCACTCAAATGTTTCATCCAAATCCTAAAAATCAGTCATCAACCTCTCACTCAAGCCCACTTTCCGGTCCAGACTAGGAAAAATAGTTGTCACTTTGAGGTCGAAACTCATTTGCTTCATGTAATCACCCGATGATATACAGTAATTTTAGAATTCAAATACCAATATTTATAATCTCTATTCTTATTTCTAAACTATGACTTTTTTTGTAAAAAAGAAAAAAAAATTGATGACTCTTTTTAACTTTAAATTTTTTTGATATAGGTTGCAACCTCTTTTGCTGGCTTGTTTACTTTTCTTTGATTCCTCCGATCAATAGGCCAACTCTGCAGTTTCATGGCCATTGGAGCAAACATGTTCTTTAGGCCAAAAGCTTTTGTTGATTTCACGTTGCAAAGAATGGGTGTGGATTCAATTTCTCCTTACCTATACCTAAAGGATTACACGTTTTAATGGACGTACAAAAAGAGTTCACAGTTTGGCACAACATTAAGATTACTCCAATATGTTTAAATTACCAAAATGATGTTTTTTTTTTTTACAAAATATCGATAAAATTGCATACATTTTCAAATTACATTAATTTTAGATTAAATCAAATTATCGTCTTTGAAATGATTGAATAAATCAATTGAATTAAACTCAAATATTTCTTCCTTGTATTGACAGCTTGAAAACTAAGATAAAACAAAAATACAAAACCAGCTCGGTTCACACTGCCAAGTGTTGATTAATCACCTTTGCGCCGCAAAAATCACAACCTTAATTAAGGATTAATTAACCAATAATATTTCATTAACACAGCAATCTCGGCACGTACTAATGTATCGTCATGTGAATGGCTTTGTTACAAGCTAAAGTAACCGCGGACCATTGGAGGACAGAGCTGTCAAACAAGGCAATGACATCTTGCGACGTGGCACATTCTTGCTGTATGAACTCAAAAACCGAGTCTAACAAAGTAAGAAAGAGGTTTTTGTCTTTAAGAATCTTCCTGAGTTGTTGTATATGCTTTGGATTAAGTCACCAAAATCAAAGGTACCCCCAAAGTATATATATAATATACGTTTTCTTATATGCCATGGCATCAATATTAAACCCAACAAATTTTTTTTTTTTGTTTTTCTTGTTTCTTGTGTTCCTCTAATGAGGTGGATTAGAGGACCTGCCATAGGCCGTGGCGCCACAGCTACCGTATCGCTAGCCACCGCCACCCCTTCTGGTGAGCTTTTCGCCGTTAAGTCCACTGAGTTATGTCACTCAATGTTCTTACAAAGAGAGAATTATCTCTTGTCCAAATTAAGTTGTCCTCGTATTGTTAAATACATAGGCTATAATGTAACAAATGGAACAAATAACAAGCCTATGTACAATCTTTGCATGGAGTATGTCCCCGGTAGCACGCTTTTCAAGGAAATTCAAAGGGTAGGAGGGAGATTGGATGAAGAGAAAGTTAGATTGTACAGTCAGCAGATTTTACAAGGTTTGAATTATCTTCATGATAATGGGGTGGTACATTGTGACATCAAGAGCCAAAATATTTTGATAGGTAAAGAAGGTGCAAAGATTGCTGATCTTGGTTGTACTAAATTGATGGGAAAAGTTGGTTCTAATGGAGGTTTTGACACGTCAGCATTTTCCGGTACACCGTCTTTCATGGCACTTGAGGTGGCACGTGGGGAGGATCAGGGTTTTGAAGCTGATATATGGGCTCTTGGATGCACAATTATAGAGACGAGCACTGGGAATTCCCCATGGCCAGAGCTGAATGATCCGGTTTCAGCTCTTTATAAGTTTGGATTTTGGGGTGAAATACCTGAGATTCCAAAGTGGTTATCTGAGAAAGCCAAGGATTTTCTGAGAAAGTGTTTGAAAAGGGATTCAAAGGAGAGATGGACAGCTAAAGAATTGCTTCAACATCCATTTCTAGAAGAATTGGATACACTTTTAAAGGAAGTAAAGGAATCTACCATCAATTCTCCAAGTTCTGTGCTAGATCATGGTTTCTGGGATTCATTGGATGTGGTGGAAAGTCCTGAGAATTCGATTCCTCGAGAGATTTCCTTGAAGTCTCCGACTGACACGATCAAGAAATAGCTTCAAGGCACTCTGTCACCATCTTCCAATGCTTCTTGTTGGACGTGGAGTGAAGATTGGATAACAGTTAGAAGCAGTGGCAATGACATGGTAGAAGATGATTTTGCATTTGCAACTCCATCATTCCTGGATCCTTTTGAAGAAGAACTTGAAATTGAAAGCTCAATCTTAGATGGGGATTTTTTGTTAGAAAATTCTATAGAAAATGTTATTGATTTTAGCAGTATTTTGGCATTTGATAGTGTAACAGATGATTTTTTTTGTATCAGACAATCTCAATGTTGAGACAGTATTCAATGAAATTTCTTGTTCTATTCCAATCCCATCTTCCATATTTGATTTCTACAAAATTTCCTTTGCAGGCAGACATGACCGGCCGGCGATCAACTCGGCTGATGATAATGAACGATTGGTGCTTGAGAGAGACTGGAAGAGGGGATTGACTCCATTTTTCAATCTATCAGGCAATGACTTTTAACAAAGTCAAGTCTTCTCTGATGTGCAACAAGTTGGAGAAACCAACATGGTTTCAGTTTGCCAACTTTTGTTTGAGTCAACTGATGGAGAAATGAAGACTCAGCAGCATTAGCCTTTTACAATGTCATCATTTCTATCATTGGTAAGCGAATTACTTGTTAAGACCAAGTATTAGCCTTTCACATTCAGAAAAAGAAAAATTTTGTTAGATAATTATATGAGCAATGAAACTATGAAAAAGTTTGGCAATTGTCAAACGGGGTTGGTTGAGTTGGTAAAGTTGGAATATTTTGTTTATAGAGCCTAGATTCAAATCCCGTTGCCAGTAATTTTTCTTTATGGAAAATCTGTAAATCCAATTCAAGTTCTCTCTGCGGTTTACCCTGACCTTGAAATGGGAAGCCTCCTCTTACCTTGAACTTTTATGTACCATAAAAAAGCCTGGTAATTTATAATCGAGGCTATGAAAATTGAAAATTCTCATCTTTTGAAAACCATCAACTGCAGGTTAATCATTCTTCCAGTACTATTCATGAATTGATTAATTGTATATATCCAATAGTAGCCTTCTGGTTTGGGTCCATTTCATGCCATTTTTCCAGTTTCAGGTTAAAATTCATTCAAATTCTGAGAAAGGTCTGGCTGGTTTATTCTCTCATGAATCAAAAGAAAAAAAAAAAAATCTGTTTTTGATTCAAGAAATGTTTGGTTGGCAAAAGTTAGCAGGATAATTCGACAACAGAAAAACTGTGTATAGCCATTTAATTTGAGCAATTAGATGATGTTAAGGCAGTGAAGGACAGATATTGAAAACTTAAGCCAACGCCATGTATCAAATTGCAGATTTGCAGAAGTTCATTCTTGTCATATTTTATCTTATTACAACATATGACCCTGTCTGAGGCATGTTTATGATTCTGTTTACTTCTAAGTTCTAACATCAATTTTTCATCTTGAAGCTGTTGTCCTCTTTGGATGTTCTTTCAGATCATGATGCTTTACATCAGGCTTTAGTTTCATTTCTTCAGCTGCCTCCAATCTCTTTGTTTTTGGAAGCTCTTTGATATAGTAGTGTAATCTATACGTAACCAGTGCAAGGAATAGAGCAAACCCTGAAATTTAATCCTTTAATATGAATGTTAGAAGACTTCTTTTAAAAGGTAATTGGAACTATTTCAAAACGTACACCATTAAGCTGATAATTTGATATTAGACTTGATAATTTTTGTATTCATATTGCGTTTTATACAAAAATTACGTGTAATAATTCGTATTAACGCAAAATACGAAATATATTTTTGGTTTCTGTTAAACTAATCCAGGATTTTAGTCCTAATTGAAATTTAGTCATGATTGCTAGTTAACATTTTAAATTTGTGTCAGATAGTGTAATTTTAAGTCAGATTTTGTGTTTGACCCAATATGAATTGTGATACAGTAATTTTCATATTTTATACATACTTAACATGAAATAAATAGACACAAAAATAGGAATTGCTAATATATATAGTTAAACCTTAAAACTCATACACCTGAGGAACTTCAAATGAAGTTAATGATAGTAAGTTACCCATTAGAGATGCTTCCAAAATTTGATTTGCCATTAGAACCTCATCAGTTGGATTGAGAACACCACCTTCCAATGAACGTTTCTGGATCTCAATTACATTGTATGAGATAGAGATAAAAACAACAAACAAAGTTCCTGCAACAGTCTTTGAAATCACAGGGCCTCTCCCTTCCTTCATCTTGTCCAATACCTTGGTCAGCAGGTTCCTTAGAGGAGACCTGAACAGAAGCACCAGAACAAGAGCCGTTTCAGCAGAAACAAGAGTAATCAAGAGATGAATCATCTCAATCAAGTATTCAAAAAACTACTGCAATGGTTTCTGAGAAAATTATAATACAATATATGGGGTGAAAATTAAGTCAAAAACCCAAGTCTACAATAGAAAATGTTAACAACATGTTTAAAATTTTGGTATCTGCTTCAAAACTTCAGTTTCTGGTTCAATTAGGGAATTATGCTTTCCATTTCTATAGGAAGAATAGAATATATCTTCACTAACAGGAATGGACACAAGATGTATTAACAAGGAAAAACAGAATAACTTGCAGGCTCAGTTTTGAAGCTGCAAAAGTGCTTTCTCTATTTCTTTTTTTCTTTTTTTTTCTACATTCCCATGTCAAAAAATAGTGAATTTAAGTCAATGATTTTATCATGTTGATGGTTAGCAAATGAGTTCATTGTGTGATAACTTGGGCTAAAACTGGGCTTGGGCATCGTAATCCATCTCTCCTCATCTTTCCCTTGTCCTAAGTTTGAAAATAAACTTGATAATTTAAAACATAATATCATCACATGATATAAATATGATACAAAAAAAGATATTAAAATGATATGATATAAAATTTTAATCAAAATTACATATAAAGTTTAATAAAAACTAAAAAAATATATTTTATATATTTTTACTGATATTAATTATGATACATAATTTTCATATAAAATATAATATAAATACATAAATTATTTGTATTTTACATAACACTATGAATTATTATCATGTTTACTCAAAAGAAAACTTAGGAATTAAGAAATCCATAAAGCGAATTGGTTTGAAAATGTTTAGACTCTATTTGGGCTGAAGCATAAGTTCAATACAAAAAAGAGAAAGAATTACAGGCCTCATGAATGATCTATTGGGGGTGCAACATAACCAACTTTGGGCTTCGGCTGGTCCCATAGCTCTCCCAATCCTTTCCATTCTAGGAAAGAAAAGTTGGGCTGGTAATAAATCCACAAAGTTCACCAGTCAAAATAATCCAGAAATGGTGGTAAAGAGAGGCAGACAATGGTTACTTAAGATCAATGAAACAATCTAAATATTGAACTAGATAGGTTATTTTATGATTTTTTTTTCTTTGTTTTTATTTGTTATCTTAAGAAAATTAATAAATCATGAGAATTTTGGATCAAATTGGATAATTCTGATATTAACATCATTACATGAAATGAACTGGTTGATCAGAGATTCATGTCATCCAAGTTCTAACAATACAAAATCCGTTGGAGATAAATTTGATTCAAATAAGAATAAAAAAAGAGTTTGGTTGCAAACTCTTCTTCAACCTCTTCTTGTGTTGAAGAATGAGGATGGGATGCATCATCTGCAAGGTCTCTGAGCTCTGACAAACTTCTTCCAAGCTGAAGAGCGGCTTTCACTTCAAACAATTCTCCACTTTCCCTGTCATCAGCGTCTCCTTCCTCCAAGGTTAATTCTATAGTCTCCCCCTTAAGCCTGAAGAATCCAGCAGAGCTCCTATACATTTCAAACCCCGTACCAATCTGCCCACCATGCTCAAAACTGTTAACAACAATTGCCATAGCTCCAAAAACCACACTGAAAATCACAGCAAATGAGCCACAGAAAGATGATCCCATCAAGGCAGAACAAACTGCAGCCGTGCCAGTGAACAAGGGGCCACAAATAGCTAGAATTTTATTGATTTTCAGCACTATTTTTGCTTAGTTTGATATATTCTTCAGTGTCTTTTCTCTTCAAAACCATAACAATTTCTTTCATTTTCTTCTTCAAGATTTTCATCCCACCCATCTGTTTCTATTTACTGTTGATAATTAGAATGTGGTGCATCTATAAAGATTTAATTATTAATAAATAAAATTAATTTTTATATTAATTTTATTTATATTTTAAGTTGTAAAAAACTTACCAAGCATGGTTCCAAACAAGGGAAGTGGATAAGCTTCATCTAATGCCAAGACTTTCTCCATTGCATGTTTCACATCATCTGAATCTGGGTTTCCAAGAGCAATGATTGTATTTATCTCCTCATGAAGCTGCTTAAACAATCTTGAAGCATTTCTTTGTTCTTCAGCCAGCTGCAACGGCTGTATCTTATATATAACCAGCAAATTTATAACCAGCAAAAGCCGGTTGATGCAATGTAAAGCAAACCGAAAGATAGTTTCAGAACCAAAAATGATGCTCCACCTCCAACGACAGCTGCAATTCCAGCCATTGTCGCCACTGTGACTGTCATTTCATTGACAGAATTCAACAGCAGCCAGTTCCAGTTATCACGCTGTGCTCCAATAGTCCAATGTTCTAGCGCATTTCAACTATTTCTGCTACAATATCCATAATAGCATACATCTCTTGCAACACCATTGAATTAGAGATTTCTTCCTTGGTTACGCTGTTATTTCCAAGTTCAGGCTTAATTTCTATCAGGGATTGGTGTTTTCAAGGTTTTCAACCCTTTTCTTCTGTTAAACCATCATTCAGGAACTTGGAAACTGAAATATTTTGGGTTATAAAGAGTGGCTTTGGTTTTTTCCGAAGGAACTGAGAAGAACGACGAGGAAATTGGTGAAAAAGCTTGAAGAATAGCCACGATCACTTTGCTTGTGATCCAAAGGCTTTTGCAGTAAATACGAGTGGAGATCTGATGTATTTATGCTAGAATAATTGGAAGGATTTTCTACAGAACTTGTCCATGGTTTCATTTTTCAACGTAGTTGAATTTGACTTTCCTTTACGGTTATTGAAGTGTAGAGCGGGTTAAAGACTTCACTTGATTGGTTCACTTGACATTATTTGCTTCTTGATGGGTATTTTTCACTTGACATTTTTCATTCCTAAAGAAAGTGTGAATCAATGCGATCCCAATACTTTAATATTATAAAAAGTACAGAGGAAGTAGGAACTTGAAGAGATCATCACGTTAAGAATTAAGTATTAGAATAATCAATCCCAAGTTTAACTAAGTTTATTTATACAGATATCCTCA
>NW_019168270.1:11350751-11411995 GCF_002303985.1 Durio zibethinus
TGGAAGATAGTTTCAGAACCAAAAATGATGCTCCACCTCCAACGACAGCTGCAATTCCAGCCATTGTCGCCACTGTGACTGTCATTTCATTGACAGAATTCAACAGCAGCCAGTTCCAGTTATCACGCTGTGCTCCAATAGTCCAATGTTCTTGCGCATTTCAACTATTTCTGCTACAATATCCATAATAGCATACATCTCTTGCAACACCATTGAATTAGAGATTTCTTCCTTGTTTACGTTGTTTTTTCCAAGTTCAGGCTTAATTTCTATAAGGGGATTGGTTGTTTCAAGGTTTTCAACCCTTTTCTTCTGTTAAACCCATCATTCAGGAACTTGGAAACTGAAATATTTGGGTTATAAAGAGTGGCTTTGGTTTTTCCGAAGGAACTTGAGGAAGAACGACGAGAAATTGGTGAAAAAGCTTGAAGAATAGCCACGATCACTTTGCTTGGATTCAAAGGCTTTTTGCAGTAATACGAGTGAGAATCTGATGTATTTATGCTAGAATAATTGGAGGATTTTCTACAGAACTTGTCCATGGTTTCATTTTCAACGTATTAATTTGACTTTCCTTTACGGTATTGAAGTGTAGAGCGGGTTAAAGACTTCACTTGATTGGTTCACTTGACATTATTTGCTTCTTGATGGGTATTTTCACTTGACATTTTCATTCCTAAAGAAAAGTGTGAATCAATGCGATCCCAATACTTTAATATTATAAAAAGTATAGAGGAAGTAGGAACTTGGAGAGATCATCACGTTAAGAATTAAAGTATTAGAATAATCAATCCCAAGTTTAACTAAGTTTATTTATACAGATATCCTCAAAAAATTAAATTTAATTGTAAAAATTTCAAAGTTTACGACTATTTTTTTATTTTAAGAGTTATTGAAAAGAGTTAAAAGTATTAAATTTACGGTGTTACACTTTTTATTCTAATCCAGACCGTTACTTCTTTTATTTTTTTTAATTGATAATTCGTATATTTATATCATACAAAATTTAATAATTTATTTATTTTTATTATATTTTATATAAAAAATTAATATTATATTTATATATAAAAAAATACAAAATATATTTTTTATTTTATTAAATTTATATATAATTTTTATTAAAATTTTAAATTATGTTATTTTTATATTTTTTTATATTATTTTCGTATTATATTATTATATCGTGTTTAAAATTATCGACGAAAACAATAAATTTTGATTTAGGAGCATTCACGGTAAATCTTGATTTCTTTTTCCATATAGCAAGCAAATACCCCTTTCTTTTTCAGTTTTCGGATGGTCACGAAACAAAACAGGCAAATGTGAACCCCAATTCCTAACCATTTTCACCCTTTGAAACCCAGAGTTCTACGCTTCAAGGAGACCAGAATTACTCAGTTTAAGACTGACAGGAGGAAAGTCGACGCGCATTCACTAGGAAACGACGATGAAATATGACCAACCATACCAATAATAATCTTCAGTTTTCATTCCTCGAGCAACATGTGTCGTCTTTGTCAATGCAACAATCTTTGAATCTAAGTGAGCATTATTCGGTTTAAATCAATTAAACCAATTTAAAATTGATAATTCAACGAAATCGAGATTTTTTTTTGGATTATTTAGTTTTTCAACTTAAATGATTTAATCGATTCGTTTTCGATTTTAAATTTTATATATTGAATCAATCCAAAAAAACTAATTTTTATAATTAAAAATTTAATAAAATACCCATTTACCTTAATTTGACTAAATTAATTAAATTGGTTCGATTTTTATATAAATTAAATTAATTAAATCAATTTTTCAATTTTTACAACTAAATTTTACAACCAAATTCATCAAACAGAATGTTTGCTTTCCCCTAAGCTCCGGGTTCTTTTATTCGATATTATTACAAATTTAATTCGTTGCTGTCTATGCCTAGACCACGGTCATTGCCCCGGCCAGGCCAGGGCAGTGATAATTAGATACGAGTTTTCACTCTCACGAGTTAATATAAAACCTCTACATATGTTTTAAACAACAAAGAAACTTTGAATTACCCCAATGGCATCCATGTCATGTGTGAACCGTGAAGCTAGAACTCAGATCCGAGCAGCATAAGAATGCGGTACCGATCAACTGCATCACAAGGGAACCAGCCTTCTCTTGACAAATTGTGAAAAAAAAAATTGTAAAACATCAATACAAAGACTAGTACAAGTAAAGTCTTAACCAGTCAAGCTACTTATGAATTATTCTAACTTTGATCAAGAAAAACTCAAATAACAAATGAAATTGAGTTTGAGTAATTTAATGTCAATATTTACAATTTCACCGAATTAAATAGAGCATACTAAATCGAATTCAAGTGATTCAATTAAATTATGAATTAAATTCGAGCATGAAAAATGAAGCTTGATCAAATTCAAACAGTGTTATACAATCCCCAAATGAAGAATTGAGAGGAAAGAATAAGCAACCACAACCAGGAAGCAGAATTCTCATGTTAGAGACTGCATGAATCTGAGAAAAAACCAACCTGTCCATGTATGATTTTCACATTCAAGGTGTCATAAAAATGTGTACCCTTTACACCAGAATTTAAAGAACTTAGTGTAAAATAAAAGTAAAAACCGTATTTGCACAACAGAAACTGGAAATATGTATTTATTCTTGTTCAACAATGGCCAGCTGTAATTTCGGAACTCGTTAAAGGGTGAATCAACATACGAAACCCTACAAAACTTCAGGAACTTATTCTTGCTCATTTAAATAGGAAGTATATATCCAATGCTAATCGTGAAGATAATATCACAAGCGAAAAAAAAAAATTACACAGCAGTTGCTACTAGGCCTTCATACATTAAGTAGCACCCTGCGAGGGTCTTCCACAACATCTTTGATTCGAAGCAAGAAGAAGACAGTCTCTCTTCCATCAATCAGCCTATGGTCATAAGTAAGGGCAATGTACATCATTGGTCTTGGGACTATGTTACCTCCGATAACCATTGGTCGGGACACTATTGAGTGCATACCCAAGATAGCCGACTGCCAAAAAATTGTTTAATCACGTGAGATTCTCTTTCTGGTCTCAAACAAAAGCTGAAGATTAGAAACACAGAAGAGCGAGCGCAAACATCTCTATTAATACGGATGTCACAAGTGTATGGAACCCTCATACATAAACAAGCATGCACAATTATTCAGTTTGTGACCACTAACCTGAGGAGGGTTGATAATTGGGGTACTCAACAAACTTCCATAACACCACCATTGGATATTGTAAACGAGCCTCCAGCCATTTCATCAATTGATATGGTCCCATCATTTGCCTTCTTTGCGAGGCTGTTGATTGTTTTCTCTATCTCAGCAAAATTCATCTTATCAGCATCTCGAATAACCGGAACGACAAGCCCCTGACAGGAAAGATAAAGAAACAAAAAGCTTAACATAGAAACATGAATCTCATTCTTCTTTTTCTTTTTCTTAACTTTCAGTGCCCATGAAGGATGGGGTGATCTATGCATATATTTATCAATAGAGGCCTATTTGATTGGTGGAGAAACTTTGAAGATTAGCAACAAACCAAAATGAGAAAAGACTTGACATAATCATCTAGATACCTCATTTTCTCTTTTGTCATGAAATAAAATAAAGCAACTTCAGCTCAGCAAATAAAGAAAACAAGTAAAAAAAAAACCCTTCAAAAAATCTATAATGTTTAATTGTCAAAGGACACAGTTTTGAACCTATTGATTACTCATTTCAACTTTACAAACTGCTCTAAGTTCATAGGAAATTCTTAAATTCAATACATTTTTACATGATGTTTAAATTTCTTTCAAAACAAGCCAAGAAAGAATGCTGAGAGAAACACTAACAATCCAAGTTTCAACAAGCCATTAAATGGATAAATTGCAATTTGGCAAATAAATCACAAAAAAGATTACCTTCGGAGTACCAACAGCAATGCTGATATCAATATAATCTCTATAAATAATATCATCCCCGTCAATTGGCAAATCAATCACAGAAAAGATTACCTTCGGAGTACCAACAGCAATGCTGATATCAATATAATCTCTATAAATAATATCATCCCCGTCAATTACAGCATTTACTATAGGCTGATGCTGAAGTGCACTAATAGCAGCCTGAAACAAATAATATAGAAGAAATGATAAGGGAAAAAAGAGAAAGCAAAGTTAGTGAAGACAGGCCATGAGTGCATATGTGACCATTTCAAGAACAAATTTTGCATACTTTAACAAATCCTGACATAAATCCCAACTTGACACCATGTCTCTCAACAAAAGCATCCTTGAAATCAGAGCGGAGCTTCATCAAATTAATCCTGCAATGAGAAGCAAATCAAAAAGAAAAGGAATCAAATCAGCATAGCCTTCATAAAGTAAAATGATCTGGTTAACTTCACGGAAAACTTGTATCAGAAAAGGGAAGCAAATAGTTAGGTACAGTCAAAGAATCATCTGAACCTAAAAAAAACCAAAATATAAATGTTTAGAAAGTGAAGTAGCACAGACAGCAGGATGCCAAACACCTGATGCAAAGAACTAATATGAAGATAACTGAACTCACATGTCAACTTCATTGAATGTTGTCAACATCGCAAAAGTATTCTGAGAATCTTTCAATCGTGTAGCAACCCATTTCCTAAGCCTTGTCATAGGAACCTGTAATCATGAAGCCATACACTCAGGATATTTTCTAAGATGCTAACATCATTTTTCACAAAAGGCATCAGAAAATTCTAAGCATACCCTTTGGATAACATTTGGATGCAAACAGCTAATGAAAAGACTTACTCTTCTTTCCCTTTCCTTGGGTGGTAGTATAGGTTCAGTAGCAGTTCGTTTTGGAGGTGGTGGAGAAGGGGCTTTAGGCTTCTCCACAGCAGGAGAGACTTCGACTTTAGCCTTTGGCATATCCTCCTTTACAGTTTCACCTGGAGGAGATGGCTTGGAAGCAGGTTTTTCTGATTTCTTTTCAGAGGGGGCAGCAGGTGCAACACCATCAGTGGACTTTGAAATGACAGCAATCTTGGTACCTGGTTCCACAGTATCTCCTTCCTTGGCTACATACTGGCAAGAATTATGACATTAATATTCAGGATCCAATCCACTTCCCTTCCTCCCAGAAATGAGAAGGCAGGAGTCTAGGAACGACCAACAAAGCTAGATACATGCGTGCATGCAATGTTTGACCCAAAGATCCAGATTTATTGATATATTACCTCTTGTATCACACCAATGTTGGGGGCTGACAACATCAATTGTTACCTGATGGAAAAAAACACCACAGGTATGAAGGGTAATAAATATCTTCTTGATAGAGGAAAGGAGAAGAATAGTACCTTATCTGTTTCTATCTGAGCGATTGGTTCGTCAGCTGCTACTCTATCACCAGCTTCTGCTCTCAAATTTCAGATACATACACAATCAAACACTTACAACCCTGAAAACGAATATTTCTAGTGAATGAATGGAAATTACAATAGTGGAAAACATACTTTTCAAGAATGTTGCCAAAGTGCCATCAGTAATTGATTCTCCCATAAAAGGGACCACAGCATCAACCAGATCCCCTTCATCACAAGTTAAGTAAAATAGGAAAGTCAAAATCTTTAAATTTAACATAATTACGACATAAAAGGGAATTCATCCTTATTTTCAAGCAGACCTGTTCATAATCAGTATGTACTGTTTGAAAATGAAAAATGCACTAAAAATGCCAAAATGGTGGAGGTGCAAGTCTAGTACCACCAAAGTTTACACCAAATCATTATACGACTAAATTGCAGCCAAAGTTTTGAAACTATTGCATTCACACTTTTCCAGAGAAAGATTTTAAAAGAAATTTTGAACTAAAACTATTTTCTTCTTTTGACATATTGCCTGACGTAGTACCTCTTGGGCAGCCCAACTGCTAACTGAAAATTGGGTTTGACAATTGTTAGATGTTAATGGTCTATCCCAGATAAGCGGTGATTCAAATGAACAATTATAATGCACAGGATCTAAATTCTAGCAGAAACCAAAAACACACATCCCTATGTTAATAACCATTCAAAAAAGACCAAAAAGAGAAAAAATGCTAATAAAACTTAGGCCAAATAAATATCATTAAGGAAATTATTCAATAACATACCATCTCTAGAAGAGAAAGCCCCGCACAACTTTTGCATGATAGCCTTTGACTGCATGCTAGAAATGACATCCCTGCCCACAAACAAAGCTTTCAGGGAAAAGAAGTGAAGAAGTGCTAAGGAGCAGCAAACTGATTTAAAGAATTATATATATATATATATATATCATGGAAAGAGAATTTCCTTTACTAGTTACCCTAAGTAATCTAGTTCCTGATAAACAAATATGAGATGGACTGTGCATTGAAATGGGCCTGCTATTAAAGTTAGATATACAATTGTCAGAATAATCCAGTAGTCAACTCATACCCTGTGACAGTTTAATTCCTAACATTGATGTGCATTACAAAGTTCAGAACCAACTAACCTTGTCTTTGTTAAACCAGCTGAACAGCCTATAATAATAATTTAATATTTCATTAATAATGAAGAAAATCAACAAAATTATGCCAACAAAAGAAGAAAAACCACCCAAAAGATATACCTGGCAGAACAAGATGAAAGAAGCTTCGGACATGGGCAATTCCTCTCGGTTGAAGTAATAGTATGTGTTCAAGCACTTGAAATTTCAATCTCATGAGAACATTTACCAATGGATGACAAAAATTCAAAGTCCAAATGATTAAAAAGAAAAAAAGAAAAAAGTAACATTATTTCTAAATTAACTAAAGATTAAAATTTCAAATTTTATGGACAATAAAACGTGCGATTTTTTACTTTAAATCAAAGGACTAAGTTTGAATTATTTTTGAAAAAAAAAAAGAGAATATTTTACCATATGATCTTGCACTTCTTTTACTTTATATCAACATTTTAATATTGCAAGGCCTAAATAAATCAACCATCTTCGACATCAGTTATAGATTTAATAGCATCAAGATCAATTGAAATTCAAAGAAACTGAACTAAGTTCATGATTACCAAATCTAATTCATTTTCAACTGAATTATTTATCTCTTTTCCAGCATTACAAGAAACTCTAGATACTGAAACACCCGATCGAATCACCAGCAATGACTTCCTTAATACCTGAAAAATCACAAAAAAAATGAAAAAAAAATTAACAAAATCCTATGCTTTAGCTAAATGCATTACAATTTAAACAATAAAAGTTCTAACCAAAGGTGATGAGCCTCCGCTCGCAACTTTTCTCCTTAAAGCGCCCAACATCACCGATATTCAATCCCTATTCTTTTTTCAAACTCAGAAGCAAAAAATAAAAAACCAATAATTTTGAACGCAAAAAATCAAATAAAAATCAATAAATTATAATGTAACTTACCAGATTTCAGTGTATAAGCAGTATATGAATGAGACGTGAAGCAAAGTAATATCGAAGAGAAAGCAGTTTGACTTGATTGATGCAGACACAATTGAGAGTCGTCGAATAGAGTATAATTTAAAAAAGAGGGTTTTTAAGAGAGATTTGGCTTTTCTTTCTTTTGTTTGGTTCAAGAGAAAATGAGAGAGAGAAACCGCGAAGATGCGGGTTTTGCGGGTCTGTTGTATCCGCAACGGTCTTACGTGGCATCGTTTTATTGATAGATACAAGTAAGGATTCTTTTCTTCCCTTTAACCGGGAGAGGAAGGAAAAGTCGTTACAGCGCCGTTTCGAAAAGTGACACTTTGAGCTTTGTTTGGGTTCGAAACTCAATGTTTAGGCTTCGTTTGGCTTTTATTTGGATTTAAAAATTTAAAACTTTTAAGACCGGCATCTCATAATTTATTATGATAAACTTTTATTTCTTCCATCTTAATTTCTATGTTCATATTTATTTATATCTTAAAATTATATATTTTTTTATATCTAAAACTCTTACATTTTATATTTTGAAATTATTATATATATATTTTACATTTTAACATTAAAAATCATGAAAATTTTTATAAAAATTTAAATTAATATATAAATACAAAAATCAAAGTTTTTTTTTTTTTAAACTCATTAAAGTTTAAACACAAATATTTGAACTAAGGGAATATATTTAATTTTTAATATATCTTTAAGAATGTGAAAATATTAAAAAATTTCATTAGTAAAAATTTTTCTTATTACTATTATATGTATATCATGGTACTAATAATAGTTGATTTTTATCTTAAAAATTAAATAATTAAAGTGATTTTATAGATAATCAAGGATTACATAGTTTTCGTTGATTGATAATTAAATAGTTAATTGATTTAAAAAAATATTATTTCAATGTACTTGATATCATAAATTGTTTTTAAATTGACATTTTGAGTTGCTTTAGTTAATAAAAATTAAGATATTTCTTTTGTTTCATTAATTGTTTTTAAAATCTCTCACGGGTAATTAAGGTTAAGGACACAAGATTGTATTTATCGTGAAAAGTGAACCTTGGGGTATCTTCAATTTTAGTGATAGAAATGCAAAATAAGTTTTTTCAACTTTACTTAAAAATCTAGGAGTAAGATTCAAAGCTTCACTTAGTTCATGTAGTCACTTGTAATAGGTAATATCTAGTAAGTTTAGGGTTAGAATCTCAACCTTTGCACTCATTTCCATTATCCCAAAGTTTGCGATATCATAAAAAAAATGCTGAGAATCGGGTTAAAACTGATGATTCAAATTAGAAGCACATACTAGAAAATAAGGTTTTATCGAGATGAAAATTTTTTCATCGGTAACAGCCAAATTCTTCGGTCAAATGATAATATTATTGACTAATTTTATGAGAAAAAAAATTCCATCGGTATTAATTAAGTCGGTACTAAGTATTACGTCCGTATAAGCAAATCCATTATAGGGCCTACCTAGTGTAGCCGAGTTCTGGTGGGTTTGGCTGGCTTTGGGCTTCATTCTAGCTATGGCAGTTGGTTTTACTTCCTCGACAACTTTCTTTCTTGGTGGCATGGTGTTTTAGCTTGGCCAAAAAAAGAAATTCCCTTACCTGGTGCATTAAATGCTTGTGTCAAGCTAAGTTGGAAAGGTAAGACTCTAAAATCACAAAGGAAAGAAAGAAAGCGATTAAGATTAAATGCTAGAGTGTCCCTAAAGTTTGTGCTTTGATGCTCAAGTCAAAAATTAGCCAAAGAGGAAAATAGAAAAGAGAATAGAGAAGATAGAATGACATGTCATGTCTAGATGGTACTTGCATAACTAGTTATAGTTTAAAAGTAAGGGGTTTCGGGTAACTTAGGTTGCCCAAAGTTAGTCATATGGTTAAAGATGACCTAAAGTATCAAGTTAACTTGGATATTGATTGTCCACCAAAAGGACGACAAGTCAACATTGAGGGGAGCCTGTTGGGTAGATTAGTAAGGTGGTTGAGCTAACGTGGTACTATGACCTTAAGTTAATCAAACATGTAAGGTCAGTCCAAAAGTCTAAAATATCCCTGGCTATTTGTTGGTAGTCTCTAATGAGAAAAGATGACTAAAATAACCTTTGGACCCAAAAATACCCATAGTAGTTAGTTTTTAGTTTAATTAATCATATTTAATAATTGACAGCTTCAATTAAAAAAAAGTATATTAGTTAATTAATTGATTCCATGTAACTAGCTGATGGATTGAACATTTCATATGTGTATATATTCAAGTATTCCATTAAGAATAAAAAAATAGATATGACTTTTGTTTTCATTAAGAACAAGAGCACTTCATTTTGATAATTAAAACCATCAAGAACAAGAAATTAAGCATAAGTAAAGAAAAAGTTAGTTAGGTACCATTGTTATGGCATGGAAATGTGTTTTGAGTCCTTATTGAAACTTGTACTCAAATTTGGGCATCCTTTTTACTCCAAAATAACACAAAAAGGGAATCCAAAATGATAACCCATTTGAGCGAAGGTATTTAGGCTTAGAAGCTTTGAAAGTTTCAATCCTTTTAATTTAAGGAATACTATTCCTTTTCCATCATCTCAAGTTTAATTCATTTTAATACCCAAAAACTTGCTTTGATTTGGAATCCAAATTAATTTCAATATTTTTTAGTTTTGAAAGAGAATAGGTAACAATAATTGGAAACAAGCTTTGAAATTGTTACACCCATAAATCCATATATGTTTAAGATAAGGAAAGGATATAAGTTGGAGATGACTTTATAATAATGATGCTATTGAAGTTTGGTTTATTTCAATGATTTCTTTTGACTCATCACAACACTCTGTATCCAAATAGTTCATGTGTGGTAAATTTTTAGCCAGTATAAAAGAGAAGATAGATTTTAACCTATTACAATTTGACACATTTAACTCTCTAAGACATTAAAGGCTTGCAACTGGGAAATGACCTTATAACTAATGTATACGCTTTAGATTTATAACCTCTATTCTTGAGAGAAAATATTTAGCTTATTTGAAGTATCCTTCCCAATTAATTATGTTGCACATGTTGTTAGGTCTTAACCCAAAAAGTTATAGTTCATATAAATATAAAAAATATCATAATTTCATTAAAAATTGAATAAATTACAAAGGTTGAAGAATGTATAACTTTAAACATATGTTTAATTGGTTTTCAATTGTCAATTAATTTTTTCCACATAGTGCAATGTCATCAAAGTTTGCCTATATATATACGTCATCAATTTGAATTAATAGGATCATCACTAGAATTTCCCATCCAAATTAGGTTTCATTAAACTCAAATAGTTTGGCTTAATCACACGATAACAAAGTAAGGGCTTAAGTGAAAATTTGATTAAATATAGTTAGATGGCTTATTTTATTGTTATGCCATTACTAAAGAAAACAATTTTGTTTTTAGCTTCCATTAGGTCTGATCTTTTCATCTTTTAATTAAGTTTTTAACCTCCTATTTTTCTTATGCACGCTTTAAGGTAACCACGATTTACATCTTTATCTTTAGTAACTTTCTCCAATTGACGTTCCTATACAACAGCTTAATAATTCAATTTGTCTCAATTTTTCTTGAAGTCTTAGATTCTCTTTTGTATCTTTTCTTTTTCTGCCTCGAATTCCAACCTTGTGATTTTGATTTCCAACATCAGTGCCTTTGCCCATGGATCAACTAGTTGAGCAAACCATCATTTGGAGGGTACCATATTATTAACCCATTTTGCTCTCCATACCAAGTATCCTAGAGTGACATCATGAGTACATCTTCTCAGCTATGATCAGTAGGTTTATCTCTATGCTTTAGTGATATTGTGTAGTCTAACCACATTGTTAAATTTTCCATAATCGAATTCTAATTGGTTCAACCCATGAGTCATCTGAACAAATTGTTTAGACCTATACTATCGCCTAACCATAAAGTGTGTAAAACTTATAACTCCCTAAATTCATAAAAATAGACCCACGTTTTATCACTACAACTATACAGTATAGAGGCATGAAGCATCCAAAGTGCTCTCCAAATCAAATCTTCTATATTAAGATTTCAAAAGAATGCAACCCATTGCTCTTTAATGAGGTCCTTCTACGGATATCAGTAGGTAGGGTATAAGGTGGATAGAGCATTCCTTATCCCATTCTTGAATTTTTATATTATACCTATCTCGGTATCCACATCCAATAGGTATTTCAAATCTATCCTCACCCTCATCCTCTTAAGTATTTAATGGGTATAGGTAATCCTTATATCCATAGCTTCTTTTTTTTTAAAAAATAAAAACTATAATTTATTTTTTTAGCTTTTTTTATTTTTATATTATATATTTAGGTAATTTTTTCATAAATATATATTAATATATATATTTCAATAAAAATATATTAATTCTAATTAATCTAAAATAATAATTTATATCATTTAACAAAAAATCTATTTATTAAGTATTTATAAATATATATGTAGAGTACAAATATGGGGTGGGTGTTATATTACCCATCTCCATCCTTATACCTAATAAAAATTTAAAATCATACACATTCCTATCCCTATACCCACAATGTAATACCCATTTCTATCTTTATTTAGGTAAAAAATTAGATTCTTCATTAGGTATAGGTATCTTTAGGTTCTTCGGCCATTCTTTTTTATAGAACTTTGTGATAGGGACTAAGATTTCTTGCATGGTTTAGAGGAACTTTATCTTTACCCTAAAAGTGGCTTTGAAGCTAGATGTATAAAATCTATACACATCTCAAAAAATGTAATTCTCCTTTTCTCCAACAACAATTCAATGATTTAATTATCTTTGTTAAAATAACCATTGAGGGATTGAAATATTTATGCAACTATGCTGAAGAATCAACCATTTATACCTCGACATGCCCTAATACCCTCAGAAAGATTAGCAAACCATAAATCGCAAAGGTAAATATTTTAATGACTCGCTCTTCATTGTGGTTCTTAAGTTTAAGATCAAGTAAGAAAGCCTATGGGATACCATCAATGATTCTTTTCTTCTTATCGATCACTTTGACATCCACACCAGTTATTTGTAAAGCTTTTTTTGATAACTTGATTTCTTTTATTCGTTCTAGTATATCCTATCTGAACTTGAAAACTTTATATAAAGCAAAGTGGAATATTTCTCAATAGTTGATGTCGTATATTTTTTGTTGAAAGTTAAGCAATGGTATGATGAGGTTCCAAAATCATATTATCACCTTAATCTACCTTTCATTTGTCTTTGCCGAAATAAGTAGCTCAATATTTCTATACTTCTTGATAAAAGCATTTTTTCTTTCTGCCTCCATTAATTCCAAATATTTTCCAACTCAATCAAGTCATTCTAACATAGGTCTAAGTGGACTATTACAAGACATATCCTTTAATTAAACAA
This sequence comes from Durio zibethinus, assembly GCF_002303985.1. The sequence continues at coordinate 11,363,623 of NW_019168270.1, forward strand.
TCTCCATCCTTTTATTGCCCATTTTCAGATTGATCATTAATTTCCCAATGTGTCTTACTAATAGTAAATATTGAAAGCAAATCCCGAGATTTCATGATCACAATAGTAGTTTTTTTGGCTGGACATTATCTAAAATAAAAATACACCTCAATGCAACTGTTTTATATTTTTGATGATGCATGTAAAAAGGAAAAAATAAAAAAGTTAGTAAAAATAGATTTATAATGAATAAAATTTCAAAATAGGAAAAGAAATTGGTTTCATTGTTTTGAAAACATTTGCCTTTTTACTTATCAAAGAAAATTCTTTTTTTTAAAAGAAAATATATACATTTAGGCTTTCATCAGGTATCGTAGAAACCTCAAAACAGTGGTGTCATCCTATTACAGATATCGAGATGCTATTAAACTTCAACTATTCTACGATCCATGTAGTCGTCCAAAATCAAGTAAAGGGTAAGAAGTGTTTTTCATGTGTTCTAATTTTGTGTGCATTCTATGAAGAAGGTTCTGCATGGTTCTACTTATAGGGTGGTTTTTTATGGTTTTCTATATGCTTGGCTGGGATTTTTACGTGTCTAAAGATTCTCAAATTGCTTTTCACTATTACCCATACTAGTCTAGTAAGGTATCTTGATCTTAAACTATTATAGGATACAAATGAAAAATGTTTAATATAAATAAGAGTATTTTAGATGTATTCACCTCATAAAAGTGTAAGTACTTTACTCCCTCCTAAAAAGATTGGAGCTCACGTATAAAACTTATGCATGTAAATGAACACATAATTGAATGTGCCAAACAAACAAGCATTTGATACTCTTTACCAAGATTCCAATATCTTAAATGCCTCATAATTTATTAGACAACAGAGAAAATGCCATAATTAACATAAGTAATGAATGATATAAATAAACATGAATGTAGGCAACATTATTTTTTTTTTTGCAAAATTTTTCATTTTTCAAAATTTTTGTTTTTGAAAAATAGAATAAGGAAATTACTATTAAATATCAATTAAAACCATTAAATCGAAACTTAGGATAGCACATAATTTATTTTTGGCTCGACTTTAAAAAAATATCTCTAGTGAAGTGGTCAAGTTGTCACACCATACGGGTTTAGGAATCTGACCACCTCGTTAAAATTTTAAAATTAAAACAATGAGTTGTCACAAATCTTTATTTGAGTAGATATGATTGGTTACTTAAAAAATTATTTTTTTAATAAAAATTTTAAAATTAATTAAAACTTATTAAAAATATAATTTTTTGGTATGCAAAAACACATCTGAGTTAAAAAATATGGTTATACATGGGGAAGTATTAACACCCCATAATACCGGTTAAAAAATAGTCTCAATTAATAACATATATTCCTTTAATATTGATAAAAAAAATGGCCTAAATTTTAAAATTTAAAAATAATGTCTTAAATCCCATTTACTATCATAAAACCCCCTTTTTTGCCATCATTTTTAGAATCATTTTATTTAGAAATAAAATAAAAATTTTGTGTTTTGAATTTCTCAATATCCAGATAAAATTTAGAAAAATGTTTTTGACTTAGGTATTTTCATGATAATCCTTAAAACCAAAGATAATATTTTTTTCATAAGAAATAATTATTAAGAATCCCTTTAATATTTAGGCAGAGTTTCAAGAAATATTTTACTTAGGATATTATCTTATTTTGTTTTTAAAAAATAATTTCTTTTATAGTCATCTTTTACTACACTATATATTTTTTAAGAATAGTAAAATGTATGTGATGTAACATGAAGCAAATTAATGATGCAAAATAAACTAAAAGATAAAAATGACCAATTTAATTCATATTATAAATCTTTAACTTTATCACTTTATATTTTTTCATTGTTGTTTTTTTTTTAAATATTTAGTGATAAAATGAAAATATTTTTGTGTTTTTAGAAGTAACCTTTGTGCATTATCAACATTATAATATTTATAAATCTGATAATATTAAATTTTTAAGTTCAATTCTCATCATACGTGAAATTAATTTAATTTTATATTAAATTTATTTAATTATGTGTCGATTTATTTATTTGATTTAATTCAATGATTTTCTTATATAATACTTTCTTATACTATTAAGTTCATAAAAAAATTAATAACTAAAGAATTTCCTAAAATTTTCATTGACATAGCAATTTTTTTTTGGAACTCTTGAAGGCTTGGCAACAAGAGTAGCTTTTTTGCTTTATAATAACCAAAAAAAGTCATATATAATCCTAACTAGAAATAAGGAGAATGACTTTTTGGTTTTAATTTGAAATTCAAAACTAATAATTAAAAGTCCCCTCTCCTCATGACCTGAATATCATAATCACTTATTATGATTAGACTTGATAATTTAAATTATGATATGATTATATAATATGAATACAATATAAAATTAAATACGAAAGTGATAGAGTTTAAAAATTATAATAATAACTATATATAATTTAACAAAATAAAAATATATATTTTATATTTTTATATCGATACGAAATATGACATAATTTTTGTGTAAAACACAAAACGAATACATGAATTTCATTATATTACACTATATGAATACGTGAATCGTCAGATTTACTTATGATAAACATGGTTAATCAATTAGAAAAAAAATGAAAAAAAAAGTATGTAAACATTAAGTTGCTAGCTATAAATTATTAGCCTAAAACACGAATGGTTTATATTTTGAATTTTTTTGTCCATGGAAATGCATTTTTTTAATAATAAATAATAAATCAATCAATCAATCTAGTAATGAAATAATTAAAAATTTAAAACTAGAGAAAATATTCACATGTATGCAAATGCATCTTCATAAATTAATTTCATTTCACACTGTTCAAAAAGAATGATATTCGATATATAGCTAGATCAAGACACAAGAATATGGATGAAATATGGACAATCTTCAATTAATTAACAAATCAGTGAAAATATGTTTATATTACCGAAATCAATAAAAACTAAAAGAAAATATAATAAAAAAGGCCAAAACCTTTTGTCCCTTTTCATAATAATGCTCCTTCCAACAATGTTTTATACCTTGGCCTTTGAGGAAAGTGATGGCCTTGGAGTAGCATGCTGTCTTCTTCCAAATTAATCACCCAAAAATTCCCACTAATTAGACGAATAATAAAAAATTATAAAGATCTCAGTGGAATTTAAAAAATTATATGATGTAAAAGTTGAATTACATAGTAGTATTTTTGCCATTTACATGTTTTGATTTGGTTATATTTTTATTATTCCTTTTTAAATGTCATGAATTCATCCTCATTATTGCATGGTATCTTTTTGGTATTATTGTTGGGGCGCTTCTACAAATTTTGCGACAACTCATAACAAATAATCTCTGCAAAGCATATTGCATATAAATTTGTGGGATAATTAACTTCCAATTCAATTTGGTTCCATATGGGTCTTGATTTTTTGAACACTATACTGTTTCATATGTATAGGATACTTTCATTTCAAATTAATATAAAAAATTGTCAAAACAAAATTTATTCATGTTTGACGTCCTATCAACGAGTTCATATAACATAGTGTATAAATAACATCATTGAATTAATTATTAAATCACCACAATAAAAACAAGCATGGAGAACTATCTATGACATGTAAGTAGACATAACTACATACTGCTCATACATACAAGCTGCTATAAGGAACTAATAAAGAACCAGTAAACCAAACTGAACACAAAAAACCATGTTTCTTTAGAGTACATAAATTTTGCGAACAATGTCTTGGCCAAGCGATAAGAAGAGGATTTAGGAGACATGTAAGCTTGAGTTCGAGTCCAAATAAAAAATAGATGAAATTTGTCTTACATGAATGGCTAAACATGACTTTATTTACAATATCAAACACGCAAATGCTATGAAATGTAGAGTAAACTAGTTCTTCACTGCAAAGTAAAACTGAAAAAATAGAGATCCAACCAGTTGACGGCACCATAAAACAGAAAGCTCCAACGATGATAAGCATAATCAAGTATCAACCACCTATCATTGAGGCAAAGAATGAATAAGAATTTAAACAAGAAGCTTGATTAAGGAAATCATAAATACATGGACAGAGGCAGATTCAAGATTTTTGTTGGGAAGTAATATTATCCATGAAAATAGTGTTTAAAAGAAAATTTTGAATGTTTATGGAAAATTTTCTTTTAAAATTTCTTATTTTCTAATTTTTAACAGTGTCCCAAAAAAGATATTGAGGGTATCCAACACAAAATTTTTCTTTAAATTTTTTTTATTTTCAATGTACACCCCACAATGCCATGTAAATCCAACACTAGACATGGAAAAAAGCCATATTTACTTGTTTAGCTAACAAGTTTCTCCTTAAATTTTCACTTAATAGCGTAACATTATCCTTGTTTCTCCCAGAGTCATATATAGAGGTATTTGATCTTTCCAACCAGCCCAAATTATATCATTGCAGGTGGATTGATTATCAACTATTTCTTCCATTGCGGTGAAACCTTCTGTTGTATTATTCTGAACTTGTTGGGGTTCCTTCACAACAAAAGACAATTCTCATTAAGTAAGTTATGCTAGAAGTAAGTAATTAATTAATTAATTATGCATATGACTTGTGTATGTATATAAAAGAGTCATCCAATTCATAATAATATGTAGTTATATACTAACATAACTTTTGTTTCCATCATCGTTTCATCATTAGTATCAATATGATCAAGAACAACAAATTAATTAATTCAGCATAATAGTTAGAAAAAAAAAGTCAGTTAGGGACCTCTGTTACCTCTGTTATGGCAGGCACAGGATGTTTTGAATCCATGATGACACTTGTGGTCAACTTGGGAGATTTGGTTATTTTAAACGACCACATATAAGGGAATCCGAAATAACAACCAGTTGGAGCAAAACTCTTTAGGTCTGATAGCTCAGAAAGATCCACTATTTCTAATCTAGGGAGCACTATTCCCTTTTGATCATCTTCAATGTCTAGTTCACCTTGATACCCAAAGACTTGCTCTAGTTTAGAAGGCCCTGTAATTTTGATGCTCTTGAGGTTGGCAAAAGAACAGGTGACACTAATAGGAAACAAGCTTTTCAAATTGCTGCAACTAGAAATCCGTATGTCTTGAAGACTAGGGAAGGATATAGTTTGGAGATGACCCTGTGATGATGATGCTATTGAGGTTTGGTCCATTTCAATGATTTCTTCTAGCTTCTCACAATACTCTATATTCAAAATTTTCAATTGCGGTAAATTTCGAGTAAGCAGAGAAGAGAAGAGAGATTTCAGCTTATTACAATTTGACACTTTTAAGTCTTTAAGACAAGGAAGGCTTGCAACTTGGATGGGACTCTGCAACTGATGTATACCCTCTAGATTTAAAATCTCAATCCTTAAGAGTAAGTGTCCATCTTGAATTTGAAAAATATTCTCCCAATTAATAGTGTCGCACAAGTTGTCTTGCTCCAACTCAGAACATCGTAATTCCTATATAAATATAAAAATGTCATAATTTCATTAAAATTTGAATAAATTACAATGATCAAAGAATATATGATTTCAAAAGTACAAAATCTAATACATATATATTACAAGATACAAAATTATCAGATAAGATGTGTTGATATATACATTTATATGAATAATTTCTCTTTATAACATGTAGAATAATGTTTATATTATTACATTATTTATCAAATAACTCTATTTAATAAATTATTTAAATTTAATATTTTTGAATATTTAATTAAATTCAAATCAAAATCTATAAAAAAATTTTGCACAAATTTTAAATTCAAATATATTAAATTATAATTTATTTTTTCTTTTTAAATTAATCATAGTTCCAAAAATATATATATTTATATGCTTAATATATTTTTATCTACCATCAAATAATTCTTTTTAATAAATTATCTAAATTTAATATTTTTGAATAATTATTTAAATTCAAATCAAACTCTAACAAAGGTTGAAAATTTTGCATAAGTTTTGCATTTAAATATATTAAATCATAATTTATCTTTTTTTTTTAAATTTAATCATAATTCCAAATATATATATACACTTAATAAATTCTTATTTGATGAAATCAGAATCTAAAATTGAAAATAAAGAGTTTATAAAGTGAGATCACCTTCTAACCAATCTTATTTTATTTGTTGTTATTAGAATTAGAAATTGAAAAATACAAGCCTTTTTTTTTTACTTGACAGTTATGATTTATTGGTTTTGATGGGAACGGACAAAAGTTAGAAAGAAGAGTAAACCACATCATACCGTGAACAAGTTCATTTTTGCCTTTATTATTCTCTTTTTTCTTTTATTTTCTTTTTTATTTGTAAAAATAAATATGTGATGGTGTTGGATTATTTTTACTTTTGTATATTTTTTGCTTAAATGACATTGATTTTTTTTATCAAATTTCAATAATGGAAAGAAAACATAGGTACATTTGGATTGATTTCAACTTGATAATAGGTATGGTTCATTACTATTTTTCATATTTTATTTTTTTTTATTTCCTCCATTTGTTTGTTCCTTCAAACTATTTATTTGGTCTTATTTCTATTATATGATATATACATTTGATTTGATTTATTCTAAAAAATTTTTTGATTTATATATTTTTATATATTTAGTTAAGTTGGATATTTGATACACATAAGTTTAAGAGATACTGTATATGCATTCTCAATTTGTATATTTGATTTTTTTTTATAAACGTATCTTTGACTTATGTTTTAAAAAAAGCAAATATATATGTTGAAGTATGTAGAAAATAAAAACTAATAAAGAGCAAATGGCTATGAACAAATTAATAATTATATATGCTCCATTGTTCAATCAAATTTATATATATAAAAGAAATTATTATTATTTGATGTTTTATTTTTGGTTCGGGTTTATAAGATTTAAGAGTTTATGAATGTTCTATTAATATAAATGTCTTTTACAATTTAATAAAATGATTTTTTTTTTTATATCCATATTAACATTATCATAAAAAATTATTAATTTTGACTATTAAAAGACTAACCCTTGCTTTTTTTATCAAAAAAATAAATAATTAGTAACAAAATTTTTCGTGTTTAGCAAATAAATAAAAAAACTAATTTTTTGATAAAAAAGAAAGGATTTTTGAAATTTTGTAAAAAATTAAACTTAAAACAAAAATATGTGAATGCTATCATTTAATCGTATCTTAAAATTTATGAATGTATGATTATATATAGTTGATTAATAAAATTTTAAATATTCTTTTATTAAGGAAATATAAAAAATTAAAGTTAATTAAAAAATAAATTTAAATTATGAAAATAATAACGTAAAACAAATACCATTCTCAAGATTTTATTATAATGTACAAATTAAATATATTTAATTGATTTTCAAATTCTATTTATTATATAAGCAAGTGAAATGTTATCTAAATGTTCTCTATGAGTACCATGTCATCAAAGTTTGCCTATATGTATGCATGCCAGCAGTTTGAATTCCCATCCAAATCGGATTTCATTAAATTAAAATAGTAGGATAGCTAAATTACACACAATAATAATGTAAGGGCTTAAGTGAAATTTTGATTATAATATGGCTAGAGAGCTTATTTTATTATTTTACCATTACTTAACAAGGTTTTTTTTTATTATTATTTTTAAATAACAAACAAGTTTAACTCAGTCTTGAATGAGTTGAACATAAAATATTGTTAAAGATGAGAGTTCAACATAAGTCTTGAATGATTTATTTTAATTTTTCTAATATAAAACTTACATAAGAACCCCTTTTTGAAAAGAGAATAAAAACTTTGATTATTTTATGAGTATAGAAAAGATTTGGGCCAAAGGTAAAATCTCAAACCATAATGTACGGAAAGGAGTATAAAATTACCTTTAGTTGAAGCCGTTTGTGGACTACTTGTTGAATAATGAACTTTGCAAATCGAGGACAAACCACTATGGTTAACCTCTCCAATGATGGTGGCAGAATGGCATTATCAACTCCATTCTTTTCTTTTGCCACATTGAAGACATATTGTAGTCTTGGACAACTATGTATTTCAAGAGATGTCAATTTTGGCAAGGGCGGAGGATGGAGAAAGCCACCGTCTGATTCTATATTATCATCAATTTCCAACTCAGTGGCAATATGTTCCAGTTCATCGCAGTACTCTATCTTGAGTTGTTCTAGCATCACCAAGCTTTGAACAAGTGATGGTGAGAAGAGATATTTCAATTTATTGCAGCGACTAATTACTGCAACCTTCAGGCTTTGGAGGCAGACCGATGGTTGGGCCTTTACATATCCACTTAATTCTGGTAATAGCTCTAGCTCCAAAACTTGTTAAATTTGGCAGCAGCGGAACGGTTGAGACATGGCCTTGGTCTGTTGTATCAATCAAGCATTCCAGCTCTTTATCATCTCTAAGTGTAAGAAAAGTTAATTCATTTAGTCCCTGTGGATCTACGCTTGGAATGAGATTTTTGTGATACATGATTCCATCCATGGCAAGTTTTCTGTCATCCTGATAAATTCACAATATAATGAAAAATAGCAGCAACATTAGAAACATATAATTAGATTTCTTTTATTAGGAAAGAGAAAGATTTGAGTTAAAAGAATATTTTTATTCCTCGCTTTTCACTAAAAGTTTGTTACTGCAGAAATTTAAATAATTCAAATTAAGCTGAATATAATTACTGTTTAGAAAGCATGGATAGTGACAAATAATACAGGTATGATATGACATGGATATGACAATTAAACAATTTTAAAAATAAAAAATATGGGTACGGTAAAACATGACAATAAAATATATTTTTATATATTTTTTATCCCTAAATTTTTTATACGAATATAAATTGAACACAATTATAAAATAATTAATGGTATGTGTAAAAGTAAAATAAAATAAATTTATAAACAAGATTTAAATTATATAGGAAAAAATAATCAATATAATTATAATTTTTTTAATTTAATTTTTAATACTAATAAATTATAAAATTTTAAACTTTTTAAATAGTTTCATTTTTCCTTTTTTTCTTTTCTTTTTTTTTCCTTCTTTTTCTTTTTCTTCCTACATTTTCTTCTTTTTCTTTTCTCTCTTTTTCATCCCGTTTCTTCTTTTTTTTCTTTCATTTTCCCCTTTTTCCCTTCCCCAAATCATACGATTTATAAGCTTTATAAATTCAATAATAGTAGTTATTGAATAATATTTTATTATGTACAGAATTAAAAAGAGAAAAAAATACAAAGATTTTATAAAATGTGTTAATAGAGAGAAAAAAATATGTAGTGCTAGTTTTTCTCAACCTGCAAACCATGTAATAAGTATACATTTAATCAACCTTTTTTCTTTTAAACATCAACAGAAGCTAATTATATATAATACTATATAATACTTTTACATTTAAATGTGAATGTACTGAATTTTGACATTTGTGTTATAAGATAAATAATTCAATAAATTATTACCAAAATAAACAAAATTAAAACAAAAATATAGTATAAGAGAAGTACCTTTAAATTGGCCAGCAACGTCTTAAACTCAGTTAATTGGGGACAACTGCGAACCTCGAACTCCTTCAAAGATAATGACATGACAAAATTTTCTGGACAAAAATTTTTCAACTTCTCTAAATTTTTAAGCCTTAAAATTTGCAATCTCTGTAGCACAATCTCTTGTAGCGGACGCCCACCCTTGTCCTTTGTCATATTGAAGACCTGCTTTAGTTGAGAACAATCAGTTATCTCAACAGATTCCAAATAAAGAAGTCCTTGAGCCAAAGTGATTGGAAACACATAATTCAATCTTCCACAATTAATTATCTTGAGAGTTCTCAACTTAGGCCAGTGGAAAGGATAGCCATCCACGTTTGAAACTATTTGATCCTCATTTTCTGCTTCATCGAAGATTAAATGCTCCAAAGAATCGCAATAGCTTATTTCGAGTACTTCCAGATGCTCCAAACTTCGAGCAAGGGGAGTCGAAAAGAGATATGCCAGTTTCGGACATTTCCATATTCTCATAGTCTTAAGACTTTGGAGGTTAACAAGATGGGTGGGCCCTTTCCATATCCACTGTAGTTCTGGTAATAACTCTAGCTCCAAAGAAGTTAAATTAGAGAGTGGTCGTACCTGACATGAATTCATTGATTGCAAAGGTAAATAAATATGAAAAAAACATTACATACAAAGGCAATAATAGTAGTTATTGAATAATATATTTTTACATAAAGAATAAAAAAAAGAAAAAATACAAATATTTTATAAAATGTGTTAATAAAGAGAAAAAAAAAAGTATATAGTATTAGCTTTTCTCAACTTGCAAGCCATGTAATAAGTATAAATTTAGTTTAGTTACTAATATAATTTAATTAAACTTTCTTTCTTTTAAACTTAAACAGAAGTTAATTATATGATCAATATATAAAGTTTAGTAATTTCTCATTATTCATTCAAGGAGAAATGGAGAGAGAACAAGTACCTGAAGCTCACCCATTTCTTGGGGAAAATCAATGATTTGCTCTAATCCATTACAGTAATATATGGAGAGTTTTTGTAGATGCAACAAACTTTGAGCAAGGCAAGGCGGGAAGATCGCTTTCAATTCATCACAACTCCAAATTTTTACAACCTTCAGACTTCGGAGGCTTGCATGATATTGATGGGTTGATTTTGATTTCCATATACTCTCCAATCCTCGTAAAGAAGATAGATCCAAACTTGTTAAATTTGAGAGTAGCGGCGTCTGACTAATTTCTTCCTTTTCAAGAAGCCCATCCATTTCAAATACCACTTTCAACCTCCTACAATCTTCAATGGTCATATCTTTTAACTTTTGTAAGAAGCTAATTGGAGGCGGACCATGGCACAACTCTTCCAAACTAGCCATTTCCCTCATTGTTAAGTTCTCCAAATTAGAGAATGCAAGTTGGTCCTGTTTCTCTGTTTGTGGGTCCACCAAGCATTCCATATCATTGCACTTTTTTAAGCAAAGCGAAGTTAAATCACCTAGGCCCTTTGGATCTATGTTTGGGACAATATTTTTTGTGTCCCATAAATTTTCAGAGCCAACTTTCCACATTGCAGAACAACTCATTGTATGCACTTAATGAAGTTGAGTCAAAAAATTTCCAGGTTCTAAAGTTCGGCTCCACATATATTGGAACATATTCATTTCCAACTATACATGTAGCTTTTGTAGTTTTAGGGAACACAAGTTTTCTGGAAAACATTGAGCAGTAAAACCTCAGTGACAGCCCAGTCAAACGAGACAATGAATTCAACTCCGGTAAGTTAACATTGTTTCTACATATCACGTATAGTTCTTGGAGTGATGTCAACCTATTTGTTACACACAAATACAAAAAGTATTATCAAACACGTAAAGCGGATCATAAAAATAGAAGTAAACATAAATTAATTTTAATTACCTCAGCAAATATAGCATGATTCTTCAGCACCTTTTCTTATAAAAAAAGGTTTGAGCATTTTTTTATTGTTTTGTAATTCATGTGACAATCATGTTATATAATAGCATTTTTTTTTAATGGAAATGACTACAGCTCTGAATGCTTCATGATAATGGGAGTGACCAAAAGCTTAAGGTAGATATTTTTCCCATAGTCTAAAGTCAAATTATTTAATAAAGTAAATAAAAGAAAAATAAATAACATAAAACTAAATACTTAATATTTGGCAATATGATAAAAAAAATAATTGACATCTACTATTACCTTGATAGTAAATTAGGGGGAAAATTGATCTGTTTGCGTGAGACAAAACAATGTAGCGATTTTAGGCCACGCAATGCCGCTAATTCTTCAGGTAGCTCATAAATATTAGTATCAGAAAATGCAAGAATCTCAAGGTTTTTCATATTTCCCAACGATGAGATGTTCTCCAACTCGCATTTTACAAGGCACAGAGTTCGAAGATTTGTTACCAAATTAAGTACTTCCAGTGAGAAAATGACATTTTCGAGACGCAAAACTCGGAGAGCTTTCATTCCTTCAACAAAGGCAATCGGAACTTTCACTAAAGTCTTTCCTGTAAAAATCAAAATTTTGAGTTCTGGAAATTCTAATTTTTCAGGAAAAGAATTTATGTTGCTGTTCCAAACGGAGATTGCTGTACGAGATCCACAACTTTCACTTGTAGGCCATTCCATCAACCCCTCTTTTACCATGAATATATTTTCCCCTGTAGATGTTATCCAATGAGCAAAATCACGAACCAAGTCATGCATCCTTACATATCTTTCATCATCATCATCATCAGTTCTCAATAACAAACCAGACTCCTGGAAGCCTCTTAGTGCTACACGAATTTCTCTCCGCAAGTCTTCAATTAAGGGAATATGAGAAAATAATCCATGACCAATTGCAAACATAACCAACTCCTCAATCTCGATACCCCAATCTTCTGGAAAAAGGGAACACAGCAAGAAACATGTTCGAATATTATCTGGCTTCAAACAATCATAACTCAGCTTAAGGCGGTTGTAGATGTCTTGAGAAACCTCTTCATGTCTTGAGTCCTTGAGTCGCCTCTTCGCTACTTTCCACTCATTTAGATCTGCACCATTTAGAGCTTTTGCGATGGCTACAATTGCAAGAGGCAAACCCTTACATTCAGAAGCAACCTCCTTGGCTACACCATTTAATGTGGAAGAATCATCTTTTAGACTAGCATTAACTTTGAATAAAGCCCATGCTTCACATTTGGATAAGATGTCGAGATGAAATTTCTCTTGACACTTCATTCCATTACAGACTCGTCCACTACGTGCAGTTAGAAGAATTTTGCAACCCTTGTGTTCAATACCGAATGGAATACCTATAGCTTGCAAATTAAAATCAATCCAAGTCCAAACATCATCAATAATTATGAGGATCTTCTCCGCGGCTTTCAATCTTATCCGTAACTCTTCTGCTCTTAGATCTTTCGTACTTTGTTGAAATTTTAAACCTACTATGGCAGCAATTTTATCTTGAATATTGCTGTGTTTGGAGTGCGGGACATTGTAACCATCACAACATAGTCAAAGAGCTTTTGTTCTTTAGCATGCTTCCCAACTTCTTTTGCCAAAGTTGTTTTGCCCACCCCTGGCATTCCATACAATCCAATCATGTTCACACCATTAGTCTTTAGAGCCTTGATGATGTCATTCAAAGTTGAATCTGAAGATTTAGAAGGCACGAAATCCTCAGATGGGAGGAATTCTATCCCCTGAAGCGGAGCAAGGTAGCCCACCCGTTAGAAAGTTACCACTCTCAAGAAGTTTATTGATAGAGATCGTCTTCTTTGCCACTTTCTTACTTAAGCATAATCGCCAACCCCAACTTGGACACCAATTGAAACACTTCATACGTTCTATTTCAGCTTCCAAACACTGGGTTTCTTCCAGTTCTTTCTCTGCCCTTTTTCGCCAGTCTTGGACATCCTTCCCAATTACCTCATTTTGCCTTGCAGCCTCTTCGACTTCATTTTTTATCCGATCACTTTTCAATTCAAGTTCATTTCTCCGATTCTTGAATTCTTCAACAATTTTCCCAAATCGGAAAAAGTAACTAACATAAGGTGATGCATATTCTGTTGTGAGGTTTCCTACAGCATTGGCAGCAGCAGAGGCAACAAATTCAGCAGCCATTCTTTGATGATCTGAGATTGAAAAACAACTTTAATGATTAGTAAACATATAAACTGTTGGAAAAATCAACACGCACACGCAAAATCTATACACAAAATAGCAAGCTCAAATTAAAAATAAAAACACACAAATATATTTGTTTCAGTCTAACTTAAGATCGTCTACTCCAAACCTAATCTACTAACAAATAAAAAAAAGTCTATAGGTACTAATTGTTGAGTAATTGATATGTTATGATGTATGTTTGTAATTCTTTACAACTAGTAAATTTTGTTTCTTATCCATGAACGTAAATCAATTAGACCGAACTACGTTAAATTATTGTATTATATTATTATCTTTTGTGTATTTAATTAATTATTTGATTTCGTTTCTGCTGACGTGATTAGATTGAAGCCTTTTAGCCTAACATAAACAGCTAGAGAGACAAAAGCAATTGTGAATGTTTGCAAAGTACCTTAATTACTTTGAGAGCTAATTGTGAAGTAGAAGAGAAAAATTGTTGATGGATCAACTTGGAAATTGAAAATTCTGCAAATGGAAGAAATTATTCAGTGTTCATGCGTATATTAAGAATATATGTTACATGTGTTAAGAGTAAAGGCAGTATATATTTTGATCATTAATCTATCTAATATTTTCTCAATTTTTAAATAAATCCATTTATTTCATTTTTTTTTCCTTATAAATGCAGTCTTTTATTTAAATAAGGTAGGGAAACAAAAAAGTAAACAACTTTTGAGCATATAAAAAACAATGGAAATAAAAATAATTATTTAAGCATACCTAATTGGCGATGGATCTTCTAAATTAAACTGTGTGGACCCTTTATATCACCAACTCCAGATATCATTAGGAAAGGAGAATTAAGGACCAACCTAAATAGAAATTAAAAGAAAAAGGTAATAAAGATTAGCAGCAATAAAATTATAAGAACATTGAATTTTTTTTTCTTGTTTCTGAAGTTAAAAGCAAATCAGAATAGATATAGCATAAAACAAAATAGAAAATAGAAAGCAAAGAAAGCAAAAAAATTTATACAGCAACACTATTTTCTTTCATTGTGGAGAGAAAAACACAGAAAAAAAGATAAACATACCTAAACCTGAATTCGCAGGATCCGCGCAGATTTTTTTTTAGTTCAAAGAAAACTGAAGCAGAAACCAACTTTATTTCAAATGAACAAAGAGTTTCAAGTATCTACAATTATTGATAAGTTGTGCTGGAAATCTTTGTGACCGATTGAACCTACAAAGAAAAGTTTGATCAAAACTTGTTTAATTTCTTTTGATTCTCTTTTATCATCATTATTACCATTTTCCTTGTTCAAATCCTCAGTGTAAGACAACTAGAAAAGGGCTTATAATAAGATTTTTTATTCTTTTATAAGGTACCAATTATTTGATAATTGATAGTTGTAAATAGACTATTCACAAAAATGCAGAATTCCCTATCTCACCTCTCTAACCATTTACCCTTTTAACTATTTGGTCTGATAGGAAAAAAAAAAGTTAAAAAAATGGAGAAATGGAAAGAGAAGAGGTACCTCAAGCTCACCCATTTCTTTGGGAAAATCAAAGACTTGCTCTAATCCATTGCAGTAACAAACAGAAACAATTGTTGATGGATCAACTTGGAAATTGAAAATTCTGTAGATGGTAGAAATTCTTCAGTGTTCATGCGCATATTTATTAAGAATATACCATACATGTGTTAGAGTAAAGGCATAGTATATATTTCGATGATTCTATCAAATATTTTCTCAATTTTGGAGAATAAAATAGAAATGGTTTATTGGAGCATACCTCACTTGGGATGGATCTTCAAGAGCTATAAGGACTTTTTACTTCACCAACTCCATAGACCTGTGAAGGAAATTCAAGAAGCAGCCAATGTATGGATTTCATATATATGTCAATAAAATAATAATAATAATAATATAGATCGAACCAATGAAAAAAAAAGAAAGAATTGAAACAAAAACGAGTACCTAATTTTTTTTTGGTTCAGTTATTGATAGAAGAGCAACGCAGAAGTGAAACAAAGTGTCTGGCACTGTAGCTAGCCCTAAGATGTGGGGATGATATAAGACGATGCTTTGCTTCAACGGAAACTGTTTGACGACTGATGACAAAGTAATATGATTAAGATAGGTCAGCAACACAGAAGAAAAACCCAACATAAATATAACAAGGAAATATGAATTTTCAAGATCCAAGATGCAGCTTTTATTTCCACCACGCACAACTTATTAAAGACACTGATAAAATTGGTGCAAGTTTTGTTTGAATTCAAAGAAAATTGAAGAAGAAATCAACTTTACTTCAAATGACTAAAAAAAAAATAAAATAATTTTAAAATATAAAAATAAAAATTTTAGATAAAAAAAGAAAATAATTTCCATAAAAAAAAAAAAAGGACTGAGGGAATATTAATTTTTTTTCCCTATTCAAATCCTTAAGAGGAAGACAGACAGCAAGACGGTGTCCCAAACATCGTTTTCTTTTCTTGGGTCCTGGGAGCCACCACGGCTATAATATTAATGGAGTCTAGTCGTGCCAATATGGTGAACATTTATAGTTGAAGCTCAATTTTAAATTCAATGTTTGAAATTTAATTTAAATTGGAATGAATTTTAATTTTTCAATATAAATTTAATTTGAGATAAAAATTAAATTAAATTTATTTATTTATTGAATAAAAATTAAATTTAATTGTTTAATTTTAAATTCAATTATTTATTTGTAAACAAAATTTGAATTCAAATTAACATATATAAATAAAATAATAAAAAAATATATTAAATTAATATAATAACTCAATTAAACTCACAAATTATTCAAACTAATTATTAAAATAATAAACTTCTACTCTCTCAATATATCAAATTATTTGAATTCAAAATCAACTCTATATAATTATATGAATTTTGAATTTTGTTGCCTACTAGCCTTTACGTACTTAGGAGCAATATATTTTAAGTTCACACCTTTAATCATTTGTGGTACTATGAATTTTTGATGAAATCATCCATATCACTATCACGATTGTCAGGTCTTCATAGCTTTTGCTAGTGGGACATGGCATCATTTATAAACTTCTGAATTATTGATCCCTTTTATTTTTCTCTTTCTTCAATTATTTTTCAGCTATAATTTTCTCACCTACTCAGTTTTGTTGGTTTTCATGGATTGGATTCTGTATCAAATTATGCCCCATGCAATGCAATTATATTTAATGACCAAACAAACAAAAGAAAGGGTTAATGATTATAAATCTCTTTTTTTTTTCCTCCATTGATTCATCCTAACACTTGAAAGAAGTAAATTTTTAGATTACCTTAGCTGATATGCTGTTAAGTATCTTAATAACTTTCGGAGCAACATATAGCTCTATGAAAATGAGAAGTAAAAGAGAACAAATTGTTGATGGATCAACTTTGGAAATTAAAAATATTGCAGATGGAAGAAATTATTCAGTGTTCTTGCGATATTAAGAATATATGTTACATGCGTTAGAGTAAGGGCATAGTATATGTTTTTATCATTAATCTATCTAATATTTTATCAAATTTTAAATGAATCTATTTATTTCACTTTTTTCCTTATAAATGCAGTTTTTTTTTTAATATGCCAGGGAAACAAATAAGTAAACAACTTTTGAGCATATAAAAAATTATGGAAATAAAAATAATTATTTAAGCATACCTAATTAGGGATGGATCTTCTAAATTAAATTGTGTGGACTTTTTACATCACCAACTCCAGAGATCATTAGGAAAGGAGAATTAAGAACCAACCTAAATAGAAATTAAAAGAAAAAAGGTAATAAAGATTAGCAACAATAAAATTATAAGAAAATTGAATTAGTTTTTTTCTTTTTTCTGGAGTTAAAAGCAAATCAGAATAGCTATAGCATAAAACAAAATAGAAAGCCAAGAAAGCCAAGAAAGCAAAAAAAATTATACAGCAACGCTATTTTCTTTCATTCTAGAGACAAAAACACAGAAAACAAGGTAAATATACCTAGGAAACATGAATTCTCAGGATCCACGCAGATTTTTTTTTTCTTTTGCGTTCAAAGAAAACTTAAGTAGAAACCAACCTTGTTTCAAATGAACAAAGAGCTTCAAGTATCCACAAATATTGAGACGTTGTGCTTGAAATCTTTGTGACTGACTGAAACTACAGAGAAAAGTTTGATCAAAGATTTTAATTTCTTTGGATTCTCTTCTATCATCATTATTATCATTATGCTTGTTCAAATCCTTAGTGGGACATGGCTTCATTGATGCACTTTTGAATTATTGACCCCTTTATTTTGTCTTTTTTCAATTATTTTTCAACAATCACTTTCAACCCTACTTTATTTTGTTGGTTTTCATGGATGAAATTCAATGCGTTGAAAGATTTAATGATTCAAAATCTTTTTTTTTCCTCCATTGATTTATCCTAACGTATAAAAAAGTAGTTTTCTAGATTATCTTAGTTGATATATTGCGAAACTCCACTGCTTACATAAATTTATCAAAATTAAAATATTATAATAAGACTTTTTGCTTTTTTTATAAGATAATAATTATTTAATAATTGATACTATTCTTATTTCAAAATATTTTTCAGGTATTGATTTTCACGGACTTTTAAAAGAAATTTTGATTTTAATATATTTAATATTAAATTTTAATTTTTTATAAAATTAAAATTTAATAATTTTTAATGTTAAAAAAAAAAAATAAAAACATAAAGTAATTTTAAAATATAAAAAATAAAAATTTTAAATGTTAAAAAAATATAGGACATATTTGGAACATCCCAAAGATATAACACAAATAAATAAAAAAAAGGAACAGAAGGAGTAGTTATAAATAGATTTTTCACACAAATGCATAATTCCTCATCTCAATTCTCTATCCATTTACTCTTTTAGCTATACTTTTTATTTTGTCTCAGGGTAAAAGAATAAGTAAAAGAAATGGAGAAATGGACAGAAAAGAGGTACCTCAAGCTCACCCATTTGTTTGGAAAAATCAAAGACTTGCTCTAATCCATTACAGTAACAAACAGAAACAATTGTTGATGGATCAACTTGGAAATTAAATTTTCAGCAGATAGTAGAAATCCTTCAGTGTTCATGCGCGTATATATTAAGAATATATCATAATGTTTTAGAGTAAAGGCATAGTATAAATGCAGTTTTTATTTAAATTTGGTAGGGAAAGAAACAAGTAAAGAACTTTGGAGTAAATAAAAAATTATGAAAAATTAAAAAATATATATATTATTTAAGCTTACCTAACTAGGAATGGATCTTCTAAATTAAGGTACGTGGACGTTTTACATCACCAACTCCACGGATCTTTAGGAAGGGAAAATTAAGGACCAACCTAGATAGAAATTTAAAAAAAAAGGGTAAAAAAATCAACAACAATAAAATTGTAAAAACATGAAATTATTTTTTTTCTTTCTTTGGAGCTAAAAGCAAATCAAAATATATACAGCGTGAAACAGAATAATACAGTACTTTTTTATCATTAAAAAAAAAAAAAAGAAAGCAAAGAAAGCCAAAAAGATGCAGCAACATTATTTAAGTTAATGTATTTATTATTCCTCTTGCCTGTTTAAGTTAATACTTTTTACGATATTTTTAGTTTTAAAATATCAATCTTTTTTGCCTTTTTTATCCTTAAAAGTATTTTTAAGCCATCTATCTTATCTATTTTCTAGAAGATAATTAATTTAAATTTTCTGTAGCCTACTTTATTCTTATTTTCATTTATATTTAAAATTTTCTTAACTCATTATTAAATGTTATGATATTTTTAATTTATTTTACGTCAAATGATATTAATTTTATTATATTTTTTATTTGTTTATGTTAATTTAAATTTTACATTACTAACTTAATTATTTATAATAAAATAATATTTTCTTACACTTATTCTTTCATTTTATTACATTTAAAATTTTTATAACTTTTCTTAAAATATTACAATACTTCTAAACTATTTTATATCAAATGATATGAATTTTATTACTCTTCTCACATGTTTATGTACATAATTTTAAAAAAAATGTATTTTCAAATATTAATTTTTTAACATTGTACTTTCTTTGTCATTCTTTAAAGTATTTTTTAGTCATTAGTCTAAAAATATTTACAAAAATAATTAATTTAAGTTTTACATATGTCAATTTAATTATTTATATTAAAATAATATCATCTTAAGTTTGATCTTATCATTAATTACATTTAGAATTTTAGTAGCTTTTTTCTTAAAGCGGTACGACGCTTTTAATCAATTTTATATCAATAATATGAATTTTATTATTATTCTCACCTGTTTGTATTTATTTTTGTCTTCCATTAGATTTAAAATTTTCATAAGTTTTTCTTAAGGTGTTACAACATTTTAACCTATTCAACTTCAATTAATACCACTTGTATTATTACTCTTAGCTTTTTATGTTTATTTTCATCCCTTTTTTTTTTTTACATTTACAATTTTCTTAACTGTTTTCTTAGGATGTTAAGGCACTTTCAATCCATTTTATGTCTTACTATTCATTTGACATATTTACGCTAATAATTTTTTATTTTTAAATATTAAATTTTAAAATTGACTTTTTTTTTTGCCTTTAAAGTATTTTTTACCCACTAGCATAAAAATATTTATAAGAGAAATAATTATTTAAAATTTAAGTTGTCAATATAATTATTTACTGTAAAATGATATATTCTTTCACTTATTCTTATTTGCTATTATGTTTAAAATTTTTATAACTTTTTCTGATAGCGTTAAGATACTTCTAATCCATTTTAGACAAATTGATACAAATTTTATTGTTACTCTCACCTATTTACTTTTATTCTTACCTTTATGTTTGAAAGTTTCATAATTTTCTTAATGTTACACGCATTTATAACTTATTTTGTGTCCATTAATATGAATTTAATATTACTCTCACCTTTTAATATTTATTCTTAACTTCTATTACATTCAAAATTTTCATAGCTCTTTTTTAGCACGTTACAACATTTCTAATCTATTTTATGTTAAATGAGGCGAATTTAATTTTTCTTCTCACCTATTCATGTTAAAATTTTTTTGAATTTTTTTATTTTTAGATATTAATTTTTAATGCTATATTTTCTTTTAGCCTTTAAAATATCTTTTTAGCCATGACCTAAAAATATTTATAAGAAAATTAATTAATTTAAATTTAAGATGCCAACTGAATTATTTATATCAAAATAATATTTTTTTATGTTTACTCTTGCTTTCCATTATACTTAAAATTTTTATAATTCTTTATTAAGATGTTACAATAATTGTAACTCATTTTACTACAAATGATATGCATTTTATTATTTCTCTCACATGTTTGTGTTAATTTTTTTTTGAAGATTATTTCTCACATATGTTTACATTAATGATTTTTTTTATTTTTTTTATTTTCAAACATTAATTTTTTAACATTTTCTTTTTTTTTACTTTTAAGTATTATTTAGTCATTGGCCTAAAAATATTTATATGAATAATAATTAATTTAAAATTTACGTAACAATTTAATTATTTATGTTAAAAAATATCTTTTTACATTTATTCTTTCCTTTCATTATATTTAAAAGTTTTATAATTCTATCTTAAAACATTATGTCACTAACTGATATGAATTTTGTTATTCTTCTCAACTATTTACGTTAATAATTGTTAAAATATATTTTAAAATGTTAACTTTTTATGTTATCTTTTTTGCCTTGGAAGGATTTATGCGGAGAAAATGATAGAAGACGATGCTTGATTGCTTCAATAGAAACTGTTGGAGGAGAGAGTTGTAAGAGTAGGATAAGGCAGCAACACAACAGAATAAAAGATAGAAACAACAGAGAAATTTGTAGTTTCAAGATCCAACAACTTTGCTTCAATTGAATAAAAAATTGAACCATCAAAGACTTCGCTGAGCAATTGAAACTACAGAGAAAAGTTTCACCAAAGACTTCTTTAATTTCTTTGGAGTCTTTGTTTATTATTATTGTAATTACTATTTTTCTTATTCTAATCCTTAGTGGAAGACGATTAGACAAGGGCCTGAACGTCTCTAACTTTTCTTGGGAGCTGTACCTTCTGTAATTTATTATTATATTACGATTTAATATTAAACTTTGTCATTGGATTTTTAATTTATTGATTTTTGAATAAAAATAATAAACAAAAATATTTTCAAAATATTCTATTAATATAAGTGAAAGATTTATGTTAATTTCAATTTTTTTACGAGTTCTAAGATAACTCATGAAATACAAGCAACTTTGCTTCAAATGAAAAAAAAAATCCATAAATATAAAAAAGTTCTACTTAAAGTCTTTGTAATTAATTAAAACTACCTAAAAAAAATAGGTCAAAGACTTCTTTAATTTTTTTGGAGTCTTTTAATAATAATAATAATATTATTATTATTACGAAAACCTTAAGTGGAAGACAACTTGACAAGGGTCCAAAGTACCACCATTTCCTTGTCTTGGGAGAACTACATTTAAGTTCACACCTTTAATATTTTTTTTCTTTTCTTTCGAAGAAGTCTGATCGTTATCAAAGATTGCCAGCTTGTTCTTTATAGCTTTGTTAGTGAGATATGACATTCACTATTGAATTTTTGGTCCTGTTACTTTTGTTTTTTTTTTAATTATTTTTCAGCAGTGATTTTCTCACCAACTTGATTTGGTTGGTTTTCACGGGATTACATTCTGTATCAAATTATGCAACATGCGATACAAGATTTAATGCCCGACAAACTAAATCTTCATTTTAATTAAAATAAAGAGACAAATTTCATAATTTGACATTTATGGATAATTTTAATAGTTGTTTTATAAATTTAAAAAAATCAAAAAAATTGTTCGAAGAGCTGTATAAAAAATATAAAAAATTTTATTAAATATATTAACAATAAAATTTTTTAATTTTATAAATGAAATTAAAATGATAATATATCTTTTACATATTTAAAAAATTTAATTTAAAAAATAAGATATGTATTATTATTTTAATCTAATTTATAAAATTAAAAATTTTCAGTATTAATTTATCAAATAATTTTTTGAAATATAATTTCAAAAGTTTGTAAAAATTATGAATAAATTAATTTTAAAAATTAAAATCAAAGTCAAAATAAATAACATTAAAAACCTATTAATTTTCCTACTATTGTCATTTCCATTTTTCTTATTCAAATCCTCTTGAAAGACAGCAAGAGAAGGGGCGAAGCATCTTTTTCTTTTACTAAATTATTTAACCAGTAAATAAAAGTGCAATGGCACATGCATTTAGCAACAAATTGACCGCACATGCAGGTCACGTGCGCTTTAACAGTGCCTTTAACTGGTTTGTTAAAGTTTTGTTTGTTTCTTTGTTGGTGGAATCTTTTTCACTGTTTCTAAAAAAAATTAAAGTGTTTTCCTTATCATTCACGGCGCAAATACTGGTTTTATGACACGACGCTTTCAAGGGGCATAGGATCTCAATGTTGTTCATATTTAATAAAAAATTTAATTTTTGATCTGAACGAAAACAAAAACAAATATTATATTATATAAATAAAAATAAAAATAATTTTAAATTTTTATAAAATACGAATATGAAAACAAGTATGAAAAAAATAATATAACACTTATTTCATATTTATATCTTATATATTTATATATAATTAATAAATAATTTTTTATTAAATAATATAAATTATTGTTTTAAATTAATTAGAATAAATATATTTTTATTAAAAAATATCTAATAGGTATTTATTAAAAATTATCTATATATTCAAATTTAAACTAAAAAATAAAAAAATAATTTTTTATTTTTTAAAGACTAAAAAAATAAAAACTACTCATATCTATTAAATATTTATAAAAATAAAAATAAATTTAAAATATTTAAATATAAAAATAAATATAATATAAAACTATATAAATAAAAATAAAAATTATTTTATCTTTCCCGTATCCGAGTCATTCACGTCCCTAAAAGGAAACGTATGAGAGACAGCAACCAATTACGACCTGCGAGGCCAGCACAGGCGTGCCTTTGGTCTGTGTCGGGGACCACCCCCTCCCGCCGACATATTCCCTTATCTTGAAATCCACATTTCCACGTTGATTTGATCTTTAGCTTTAACGAAATGCCATCCTCAATTTCAAATATTAAACAGTGTAGCATTAATTTCGACACTAACTTGTTGGTTCATTCGATTCCGATTTTTAAATTCCCTTTTAAATAATTTAAGAGTCGAATATCACGCAATTTTTTTGGATTCTCTTTTGTTATGATTATTACTATTTTTTATTATTCAAATCCTAGTGAAAGAGAGCTTGATAAAGCCTATGAACTATTTTAAAGTATAGACTTTAATATATCTTAAATTATTAAGACATAATATATATTTCAATTAAAAGTAAAGTATAAATTATCAAAGGGGAAAGATAAAAGAAGATAAATAATTAAATTCATCATGTCTCAACGAAAAGAAGTATTTCAACTAAATAATATTCTTTCTTAGGAAATAAAAAAGAAAAAGATGAAGGTGCTTTTTCAAGAAGTTTAATGGCAAAAGCGACGCGTTTTATTCATATTTTTATAAGGGAGAGTTTGATTTATAAAATATTAAATTTAAAAAGAGAAAGTGATTTTTGAGTAAGTATAAATTTTTAATAATAGATGATTTTTTACGTTATTTGAATGTTAAAATTTTTTATTTGG
This sequence comes from Durio zibethinus, assembly GCF_002303985.1. Next base: position 11,388,055 of record NW_019168270.1, read on the forward strand.
TTAAAAAAAAAGTTAGATTACATAATAGAAAGTTTTTATTATAATAACCTTTCATTACATGTGAATATCACATGATCAATATTTTAATTGCTATTATGTTATTAAAATTAAATTTGTGACAGTCATTAAATAACCAAAATATAAAAAAAAAATTATTTTTATAATGTTAAAAATAAGCTAGTTTACTACAAACAAGGAAAATATATATTTTTAAATATATATATGATAAAATAAAAAACATAATGTCTAATTGAAAAACAATACAATTAAGAACACAACCTTTAGTTGATGTTTAAAAAAATAATTAGCAAAAATTAGTCTCTAAAAATATAAACGTAATCTTTAATTGAAAAAAAATCATTAAAGATTATATTTTTTAAATTAGATTATCTTAACTGATACGAAGTGAAACTCCACTATTTATAGTAATTTACCAAAATTAAAATCTTTAGAGTAAAATTTTCTATTATTTTCTAAGATTAAGAATTGCTTGATGATTGATAGTTGTACATGAAGTTTTCACACAAAGAAGAATTCCCCAACTCCAAATCTCAAACCATTTACTATTTTTCCTTCTTAAAATACATGGACTCATGGTTGGGGAAGGGATTTTCATGAAACCATTGAGATCATAAAACCAATGAATGGTGAACTAGGTTAATTCTTTCTTTTCTTAATTTATACGAAATTAATTTCAAAAAATTATTTCATCCATTCTAAATGTAACTCTGTTCTTTGCAAAGACAGAGACAGTTCTACTTATGGTAGTTTGCTACTAAGCTAACTCCATGGTTAACTAATTAAATATTAATTATAGCCATATCTGCATGCTTCAAACTTAGTTAGAACAAAATGTGGAAAACAATTTCATCAACACAATTTGAGATTTAATTATTTCTAATTATTTCTAATGAGATTGAGATATGTGCTATATAAATATTCTCATATTATCTATGAAAACTAATTTAAAGTATCAATTCCAATTATTTTAATAAAAAAATCTTTCATAAATTCTCTTTTATCTAATTTTTGAGCATACACTTGAAATATTTGAATTTGAGGTGCAAAATTTGTGAACAATTCTTTGAAGTAAATCTTCTAATGTTCGTTTGTCATAACGGTTTTGAGACCGTCAGACGTAAAATGAGTTTTAAAATCGAGAAAAATAAAAAAAGATGGAGTTGCCACCAATCTTTGTTAGGGTGTGATTGGTCACCCAAATGCTTATCCTTTTAATAAAACTATAAAAATGGATTTAAAGTTTATCAAAAAGATAAATTTCGGTCTATGAAAAATCAGGTTGGATCCGGGTGTCGGTTATGTGTGGGGAAGGATTAGCACCCCCACAACGCCCATAAATTGGCATCATTTAATTACGCGCTATTTTCGGTGTTGGACAAAAATGGTTTGAATATGAAATTTAACACTAATTCCCTTCATTTGAAAAAAATAAAATTTTGCTAAAATATTTATTTAGAACTATTGAGAAAATCTTTAAGTTAAAGAATTATCTTAAAATTCTCCATTCATCTAGGCAGAATTTAAAATAACTCTTTTCACCTAAGATTTAACATAATAATCCTTAAAATGAAATAACAATCTTTATAGAAAATAATTGTTAGTGACTCTCCAACATCTAGGCAGAGTACCAAAAATTATTTCTTTCGGAATGTTATTTTTAATTTATTTTATAATACCACAAAAAGATTTTTTTTAAAAGTATTATTCCTTTTTTTTTACTATAAAATATTTTATCATCGAACAACAAATTAAAGAGAGAATAATGCAATCAATTATCGATGATAACATGCTAACATATGTATGCTAATGAATATCATGTAAAATGAAATGCAATGTAAAAGTTTTGTTCTTAAGTATAATGAGATCATCCCGACTCTCCAACATCTAGGCAGAGCTTAGGTGCGACTGTTTATATTTAAGATCCTAATTTACTATTATACCTTTTATTTATTAATTTTATTATTAATGTTAATTAAGAACTCGTGTGAAAAGACTTAACGAAGTAAAATTTCCTAAATATCCCATCATCTAGGCGACATTCGGGAACAAATTGCTTCAAATAAAATTTTCACACGTATCCTTAGAAATTTTTAGGACTTTGGATTTTAAGAGGTTTTGAATTTTAGGGGATTTTGGATTTTTAGGGGTTTTAAAAACTTAGGATTTTGAAAATTAAAAATTAGTGTTTAAGGTTTAAGTAAAACGCGAACATCTCTAAAAATCCCCTATCATCTAGGCGAACTTTCGGAGTAAGTTCAATTTTTTATAATTTTTGAAAACTAATTAAAAATTTCTTATGTGTTTTTTTTTATGAAAATTTATTCATAATAATTCCCTAACATCTAGATGGAATTATTTTTTTGAAAAAATATTTTTTATTCCCTCTAACATCTAGGCAAAGAAAATAAAAAGCTTACTCTATTATTATTATTATTATTTAAACATTTTTAATATATTTTTTTAGTTATTATTTTATATTGTTTTCATTTTATTATTATTAATAACAATTAGATATTTATCCTAATGAATTTAAACATTTATCATGCATAAATATAAAATAATAAAAATAATAATATATAAAAAATTAGAAAAGATTTTTTTACCTGAACGGACCGGTTAAAGGTCTGGTCAACGCTGGTCCGGGCGGTCTGACCGGTTCGGTGGTTCGATTGACGGTTCGGGCGACTAGCAGTTCAGATCGGTTCACTAGCGGTTCGTCTGAACTAGTTCAAGGCTGGCTGAAGCGGGTTGTTGGGTCGGGTTGAGCGAATCTCGGGTCTGGTTTGATCCACGTGCGGATCCTCTACGCTTGAAACGGCGCCGTTTTGTTCCTATGCTCAAAACGACGTCGTTTTGGTCCTATGTTTTCTATAAAAATCAAATTTTATTTTTTTTCCTCAGTTTGTTTCGTTTGATAGAAAAAAAGGCTCTGGGGGGAAGGGTTCTCTAGTCTTGCCAGAATCCGACATCGTGCTTGCGTCGATCACCGTGTGAGTCGCCGCCGGTGATGGTCATCGGTGACCAAAAAATGGTAAGAAAGTCACCAAAATTTTTTTTGGTCGCCCTCTTTCCCAGATCCGACCTTCACTTGGCCTGAAAGTGGCTTGACCGTCGTAAATTTGTCTTCAAAGTTTCGGATCTCTCATCTTTTCTTTCTTTTTTTTTTGTTGTGAACAAAAACTTATTTGTTTTCCTTCTTGCAGATAGCTTGGCGTTGGGTTCCTCCCTACGGGAGGACTATGTTTATTTTTTTTATGTTTTGTGTAGATCTGTTTCGTTTTCGATTTGGGTGTTTTGGGGGGTTTACGTGAAATTTGGTTTTTTGTGTGTGGAAACGGAGGTCTGTCTGGGGCTGTTGAGGGTGTTTTGAGGGGGGGAAGAGTTCGTCTGAGCTTGATGGTTTTCATGGGTAGATTGAATGGGTCTTTTTTTCTTTTCAATCAGAGAGCTGAGAGAGCTTGAAGGGGAAATGGTTGGGGATTTTAAAAGGCTTCAATTAGGGGGATCTGGGTGGCTGTAGGGTGGCTGTAGGTGGGCTGAAAGGAAGCTGGTAAGGGGGCGTCAGGGGGCTAGTCAGGAGGCTGATAGGGGGCAGGTCGGGAGGCTGACAAGGGTGGCAACGGCGTCGTACCAACCCCTGGTTTTTGTCTCATTTCCTTTCTCTTTTTTTTTATAATTTTTTAATTTAATTTAATTTTTTAATTATTATATATTTTAAATATTTATTTATTTATTATTATTATTATTAATATAAAATTGAAATGGACATAATAGATCCGGACAAAATCGGTGTCTACATCGTTACATTAGAAAGATGAAAGAATTAGTGAAAGACAGACAAAAGCCCAATCATCCTTTTTTTATGGAGTTTCGCTTCACTTTTCTTTTAATTTTTTTCCTAAATTATTCAACCAATAAATAATAGTGTAATAGCAAGAGGAATGCATGGGTTTAAAAGATGTAAATTAGATTTGATAATCTGTGTATTTGTATTATATAAAATATTAATATTTATATATTTGTATTATTTTTTACATAAAAATTATGTATTATAATTCGTGTCAGATATGAAAATATGAAATATATTTTTTTAATTTTATTAAATTCATATGAGTTTTTGCCTAAATTTTAAACTATCTTATTTTTCATATCTTTTATTCGTATCATTTTATATTATATTATTATATCATATTTTAAATTATTAAGTTTAATAAACTTTAATTTCTTTTGACTTATTTTTTATAATTATTTTATTTTTTTATTTTTTTTATTCATAGTTCTGTTCTTATTCAAGGGATTAGATTCTAATCAAATTATGCCCCATGAGATGCAAGATTTAATGACCAAACAAAGAAAGAGTTCACGAATCAAAATCCATTTTTTTCTCCTTCCTTTATTTATCCTAACATATATATATATATAAAACCCTCAAATTTCAGTAGAATACAACAAAATTTTTATATCATAATAAATTTAGTACTTAAATTTTTTAAAACTAAAAATTTTATATTTACTTTTTTAATATTGAATTTGTTCAATTTGTCAATGAGTACTTCAATTAAAGTATGAAAACATTTCATGCAATTCTTGTGCATCTTATCTTTAGCATATTTGGAAGTTTATTTAGACTCTAAAATATTTTGATAAAAGACTAAAAATCTAAACATCTATGAGTTTTCATTTTTTTTATTAATATATTTTTATTTATGCTTGTTGCAGGACTCTCATTTTGATTGAAGTTTGTTGAAAATGCTGTGAAAAGGTCTACTCTTTTCACTTTTCTTACCAGTAATTTATGGAATTTTTATTTATTATCATTGGAAAATTTTGTTTCAATGGTTTTTGTAGTGCTTTATTACTCTTCTGACTCAGATATTAGGCTTTTGTTGGGTTCTTTATCCAACATTTTTTCTCTTGGATTTCCTCTATGTTACTGTCATTGTGCATGTATTGCATGTTTACAATTTGTTGTTATTATTGAATAAATGTTCTTTATTATTATTATTATTATTATTTTGTAATTATGATTTAGTTTTGTTAGTAAATTAATGTGTAGCTTGTCTCCTAGATTGCATGCATGAGGTGAGTTTCTCTGTTTCAGTTGTATAGAAAATATTGCATGAAGCTTTATTATTATTAATTTTATATGAAATCAGTGTTCATAAATCTCAGAAAAGAAACATGTTAATGGGGGGTTTATCTTTAGTCTTCAATGAATCCAAGGCTGGGGGGAGATCCATACTGTGTTGTTTTTATCAAAATATGCTGTTTTAGTCGCGAAAAGTTTGAATTGTTGGAACAATTTTAAGATTTTTTATGGAAATTCGAAGTGATTCTTTCATTGTTGGGAAAAAAATTAGAGGCTATTTTTTTTCATAGAAACACAAATAGATAGATTTGTATTGAAATATGTTCAGCCATGATTTCTTGGTTTTTTATTCCTATTGTAATTAGCTAATTCAACCTGTTGGCCATGATTTTGGGTCATGTTGCTTTGCTGGATTTATACATGTTGAATGAGTATTATTGATGTCCACATTACCTATGTTTGATAAGAAACATGATTGTGACTGCCACATTTTCTCCGACAATAGCTCGATAGCTTCACTAAATAAGATACATGATTGTTGGCTAGGATATTCCTAAAGAGGAAGGGTGTTCAACATGGCCTTAATGACCTGCAGTGGTGTTGAGAAGGCAACATTCTTGCTTGATGATTTATGAAGTTGAATATTTGCCTTTTGACATGTTTGTTAAACACGGTTGTGCTTTGTACCAGCTTGGTTGTATAGGGCTATAATGTACCTGCCCTTTTGTCTTCCAGGAAAGAAACAGTATTAAGATCTGTGGAAAAAGTAATTTCTTTGCTGTAAATTTGTGATGGATCAAGACAATGACCAAGAGAATAAATCTGATGCATCAGTAGATGTTTCGCTGAAGCACAGACGTGGTCTTCCGAGGAAACATCTGAAATATAATCTAAAACAGGGGGAGAATCCAAATCTGAACTGTGTAGGGAATACCCGTATCCGACCTAGATTTGAAGGGTTGAACGGAAATCAACCCCGTCAAGCAAATTCAATCAATGATGCAAATGATATAATGGTAGGTCATTCTGTTTATAGTATTATTGAGGCAGCATTTGTTGCAGGATATTTGCTCACTGTTAGTGTTGGCAACTTTGACACCACTTTAAGGGGTGTGGTTTTCAAGCCTGGCCATTTTGTTCCTACTTCAGCTGAGAATGATATGGCACCAAATGTTCAAATGATCAGAAGAAATGAGATTTCCTTCCCAAGGGAGAGGAATGAGCAGCATGTCAATTCTCGTAGAAATGGATCTGCTCATTCATTCAATGAACCAGCTGTTGTCAACCAGGTGCCTCCGACCTGGTTTTCAAATCTTGAAGGCTCAAAAAGCAAACATGTGCAGTTGATGTCAACACAATCTGCTTCTCCACTAATGACCAGAGGCATTGTGGTGCCTGTTATGCTCCAAACTACTAATTTATCAAACCGCGAATCAATTTCCAACCAACCATATCTGGTTGTAAGCCAACCAGCTTATTTGGTGGCCTCTAAAGGCAAACAAGTGTCTGAAGTTGTTGATACATCAAATGAGAGAAAACCCACCAACCAGATGCCAACAGTTAGAAATCAAATATTTCCTACTTAATCTCTAAGTAGTAACCACAGCATGCCAAAAGGCATACAAAGTGAAACTGTTTCATATAATCAACCCGCAACAGAGTTTTTGCTAGAGACAGAAGCCATATCAATGATTGGCATGCCTTTTGAGAAACTATTAACTATAGTCATGAAAAGAACTCAAGTACCTCCACAACCATCGGAGGCTCAAGGTGGTAATTTTTTGGTCAAAGATTCTGGACACAACCTGGAAGATGAACAGCCATTCTCTATTGAACCAATGCAAGTTGTACAACCTGCTCATTCTTCTTCTGTGCTCAAACATTTGGAAAATTTTCGAATTGGAAAGATGACTGAGTTGCTGAAGGTATAATAATTTTGAACTAGAATTTTATTTCCATTTGACTAATCTATTATGCCCTGAAGTTTGACATAGACTGATACACTGCACTCCTCTTCAAGGCTGTTCGAAAAACAAGAGGGAAACCCAAGCATCTCGCACTGAAGAGCCAGCCATTAGATTTGGAGAAACTTAGCATAGAGATAAAAAAATGCATGATTCCAACAAGCATTCACAGGTTTCGAGGGTCTAACTCAACAGGCATTTTACTAGCAGGTTTTAGGCTAGCTCGCATTTTGTAGAGTGTTTTAGTTGAATCAGATAGATTCTGTAAATTGTTTTAGATCCTAAACTAGCCGAATAAGCTAAATGATCCCATGACGGTTATGACCTTAAAGCACAAAATGCTGTACGGGATCTTCTATCCTTTAAGCTGAGGATCAAAACTGATACCATTACTTGGAATTAAAGCTTTTTTTTTGTCACTTCACAGATTTATAGAAAATCTATCTTCATTTTACTTTATGCTTTGTCATCATTTAGCGTCCATTTAGGAGTCCGACTAGAGGGCTCCCCATAGCGTATTTTATGGTTGGACACTTAGTAAACGACCCTTACTAAAATATATGCGGCTTCCTTATATTAAAATCATCTAAACATTTGTGGAACACATGCTAATGGGTATATGATGGCTAAACAGATTATGAGAGCAGGTTACTACTGGTTTACTATGAAAAATGATTTCATCAATTATGCAAGAAAGTACCATAAATGCCAAATTTATGTAGATAAAATTCATTCCCCTCCAGTCTCACTACATGTCTTGGCACCACCATGACTCTTCTCTATGTGGAGAATGGATGTGATCAAACCCATAATCCCAAAAGCTTTAAATGAGCATTACTTTACCTTTGTGGTAATCGATTACTTTACCAAATGGGTAGAAGCAGCTTCGTACGCTAGTATAACATGATTAGTAGTGTGCAGATTCATAAAAAGAGAAATAATATGTCAGTATGGGCTCCAATAAAGGATCATCTCAGATAATGCTAGCAATTTAAACAATAAAATGATGAAAGAATTGTGTGCACAGTTTAAGATAAAGCATCATCATTTAGCACTATATCGCCCAAAAATGAATGGTACAGTGGAAGCTACGAATAAGAACATCAAAAGAATATTGGAAAAATGACTGATACATATAGAGACTGACATCAAAAGTTACCTTTTGCCTTACTTGCCTATAGAACATCAATTCGAACCTCTATGGGGGTTACCCCATTTTCGTTAGTGTATGGGATGGAAGTTGTACTACCGATTGAAGTAGAAATTCCTTCCCTAAGAGTTTTGATGGAGGTAAAATTAGATGAAACAGATTGAGTTCGAGATCGTTTCGAGCAACTGAACCTTATTGAAGAGAAAAGGCTCTCGGCACTTTACCATGGGCAAATATACCAAAAAAGAATCATGCGAGCACATGATAAGAAGATATAACATCGATGCTTTTGTGAGGGTGAATTGGTTTTGAAAAAAGATTTTGCCATATCAACTTGATATTAGAGGAAAATGGATGCCTAATTAGGAAGGTCTATATGTGGTAAAAAAAACATTCTTTGGTGGAGCTCTGATCATTGCAGAAATAGATGGTGATGAATTACCAAATCTTATGAATTCAGACACTATCAAGAAATATTTTGCTTAAAAAAAGATGCAAAAAAAAGAAAAAAAAGAAAAAAAAGGGAGATGAGTTAAACTGAAAACCTGAAAAGAGTGGTTTGAACCAAAAAAGGGTCATTTAAGCTGAAAACCTGAAAGGTAGCTTAAATGAAAGTGAAGCTAGGAGAAAATCCTTCAAAGAATGAAGAAGTGGCACCAAATGGACAAATCTTTACCAGAATTAAGAGAGATGACTTTTAAAGGGCAAGTTTTCATTAGTCACAGATATGGGGCAATGATTGGTTATATGAAATCAAACGTGACAAGATCGTAAATGTAATGAGTTTTTGGAAAAGACTTGGTTTGAGTAGGCCAAGGTCGTTCAAATGTTCATTATCTAGAGAATTGACATTTGATTTTTGAAATACTTTTGAGTTAACTGTTCTTTGTGTCTCAAAATACTTATCTTTATCTTTCTCAACCCAAAATACCCCATTACTAACCATGTTTCATACTCAACCTTGAACCTGAAATCATTGCATTTGTCATTTAAAATTAAGATAATGATTGATAAAGTTCATAATAGACTAATACATCACTCGAAAAGAGAATGCAATATATGAATGACAGAAATAATAATACAGGGTCAAAAAGAATGAAATGAAATTGATTGATCATTGAAAATAAAGAAAAGAGATGAGATAAAGAAAGAATTCAAAGAAGATTTTAGAGTAACTAAAAGCCAAATAGGTCCATCAGAAGATGGAGATTTCTAGACGAAAATCGAAAGACTTAGAAGGACGAGCTATTGGAAATGACTTTTAAAGTTTGAAAGAATTAAACCAAAAAGTTTAATTAACTTGGCTGGAAACGCATGATATAATTCTTTGATTACATTTTTGTCTTTTCATTCATCATAATCATTGCATACATCTCATACCTCATGATAAGTTCCATAAAAGGTTCTTTATGAGACATTAGGAAGAATTAGCAATTTTTTTTTTCCAAACAAAGATGATGGCCTTGAAGATGATATGTTATCTCTAGCACGATTCTTAAAATCGAAACTGTCAATCTATAGAGTGAGCAACCCCTACTTTTCAACTTATAGCTTAGTCTTGGTCACATTTATTCTCTCAACTCGTGGTTTAATCCTGATTGTCATTATTTTCTTGAGTCGTGGTTTAGTCCCAGTCGTCTTTATCCTCTTGACTCGTGGTTCAGTCCCGGTTGTCTTTATCTTCTTAACTTGTAGTTCAACCCCAGTCATTGTGATTTCTTGACTCGTAATTTCATCTCGATCATCATTATTTTCTTAACTCATGGTTTAATTTTAGTCTTTGTTATTCCTCTAGACTCGTAGTTCAACCCCAATCCTCATTAATCCTTGACTCGTGGTTCAATCCTGATCTTTTTACTTCTAAGTCATGGCTTAATTCTGATCCCTATTATTTCTCTGACTTGCGGTTTAATCCCAGTCTCTTTATTTTCTTGACTCGTAGTTCAATCTCGATCTCTTTACTTCTAAGTCGTGGTTTAATCTCAATCCTCATTATTTCTTTAAGTTACGATTTAATCTTAGTCTCTTTATTTTTGGACTTGCAGTTAAATTTCGATCTCGTTATCCATCGACTCACGATTTAATTTCGATCATCTTAATTTTTTGACTCATGGTAACAAAGAAAAAATAACAAAAACAAAAAAAAAACAAAGCAAAATTTTTTAGTTTCAGATAAAATTGACGTCTTTATCTTTACCCTATTACTGATTCTCAGTAATGTGCAAAGAAAGGCAGCTGTAGACACCAAATTTGTTCGATTTTTAGTTAAGTCTCGTTTTAAAGTGCATTGGGGTATTGGATTTTTAGGCTCAGGCCTATTTCAATTTGACTGGGCCTTAGTCTCGATTTTGGCTCAACTAGGCTCCAAGGTTTGATTTTGACTCAATTAGGCTTCAGGCCCAATTTGATCCAATTAAGCCCGAAACCCAATCTCATTCTTAATCTCAAAACATATATTTTTTTTTACTTTAATATTTATTAATTAAACAAAAATTACAATTAATTAATAAAAAAGACAAAAAATAGGGGATTGGTATACGGCACCGCTATCCAGTCCCATCAGACCAACCATCTTAGTCCCATCAGACCAGTGACCCTTGTGACCTAACCAGACCAACCACCAGACCAATCTCATCAGACTAACTACGCTTATGACCTAACTAGACCAACCACCCTTTCACCAAAGCTCTATAGCCGCCCTACAAACACCTACAGCCACCCCTACAGGCCCTAAACCACCCACTGTCCCGAACATATACCCGACCTTATAAAGAACCCAGTTTCTTCCCCTTCCAAGCTTTGGGACACATCTCAATTTCTAAAAACACAAAACCTTCCACACCTAGAAGCTTAAAACCATTCCTAGAAACCCAAACATTTCCCCATCCCCACCTATAAAAAAATAAAAAAACCCAAAATAGATCCATAAAAATAAAAAAAATAAAAAAAATAAAAACACAGTCCTCCTCGTAGGGAGGAGATTCAGCGTCGAAGCCACCTACAAAAAAATATCATCAGTTAATCTTAAAAAAAAACATAAAAAATTTTAAACCTCGATCTACGTCAATCGAGGCTATTTCTCGCAAAAAAGGATAGCGGATTTGAGCTCAGAAGGTCGAAATGAGCTTTTCGATGAATTTTAAAATTTTTTGATCATTGGCGATCACCAACAATGACCACCTATGGTGACCCATACGGTGACTGACGTGACAACAGTACACTAGACTTCGATGAAGCCAGAGAAAGCTTCTGAATTGAAAACTTTTTTTTTTGAGAAGTGAAAAAATGAGTTAAAAAAAAGGTTGGCTTTTATATAAGAAAAACAAAGCCTAAAACAACGTCGTATTGGACTCAAGAGGATTCATGCGTTTACCCGAACCCGACCAGAGATTTAAACAATCGACTTGGTGACCCATCCCTCAACCAACCCTGAACCGACTCAGTCAAACCATTAGTCAAACCGCCACTCAACCGGCTTAACCGAACTGCTTGTCAACCACCCCTGTTTTCGACTTAGCTGAACTGTCATTGATTGGACCGTTGACCGATCCGGTTTAGGTAAAAAAAAATTTTTAATTTTTTTTATATATTATTTATTTATATCATTTCTAACATTATTATTATTATTTTTTCTGCATGTTTTAAAATTTTTAGAGTTTATTAAAATAAATACTTTTTGATTTATGGTAATAATTAACAATAATAATAATTAAATGACAATAACAATAATAAAATTCAAATGTTTTTTAAAAACTTTTAATTCCTATTAATGTTTTTTTTAATAATCCAAGTATTAAATAAAAAACAATAAAATATGAATAAAATAATAATAATAATAATAATAATAATAATAATAATAATAACTTTTCCTTGTCTAGATGTTGGAGGGAATACAATCGTGTTTTAAATAATGATAATTTTGCCTAAATGTTGCAGAAATTATTATTAAAAATAATAATTAATATTTTAACTAAGGCAAATTAATATTAACTCTTTATAATAAAAATTAATTTTTGAAAAACATAATAATCGAACTTGCTCCAAAAGTCCGGTCTAGATGTTGGAGATTTTTAGAGATGTTTGCTTTTCTTTAACCCTAAAATCCAAAAGTCCTAAACCCTAAGAGTCTGAACCTAAATTTAGCATATACCCCTTAAACTTCCCTAAAATCGTGCAAGCCCTAAACCTATACCCTAAATCTATTTCGAAACTTTAAGGATACGTGTGAAAATCTTTAAATGAAATGATTTGGCTCCCGAATATAGCCTAGGATGATGGCGAGATTAGAAAACTTTATTTCATTAAGTTTTTTTTTTCACACGAATTCTTAATTCGCGTTAATAATGGCATTAATAAATAAAAAATATAATAGTAAATTAGGATCTTAAATATAAACAATCGCACCTAAGCTCTGCCTAGATGTCGGAGAGTTTATGTGGTCTCATTATACTTAAGAACCCAATTTTAAAATTGTATTTCATCCTACATAATATTTATTGGCATACATACATTAACATATTATCGTTAGCAGTCATTTGCATTCTTTTGTCTTTAATTTTTACTATAGAATGATAAAGTGTCTTATAATAAAAAGAGACAATACATTCTTTTTAAAAAATATATTTGTGATATTATAAAATAAAACAAAAATAACATTTCGAAAGAAAAAATTTTTTGTGCTCTGCCTAGATGTTAGAGAATTACCAACAATTATTTTTAATAAAGAGTGTTATTTTATTTTAAGGATTGTTGTGTTAAATTTTAAGTGAAAAGAGTTATTTTAAATTCTACTTAGATGTTTGAAGAATTTGAAGATAATTCTTTAACTTAAAGATTTTCTCAATATTCCTAAATAAAAAGTTTTAACAAATTTTTTTTTTCAAACAAAAGAGATTATTATTAAATTTCAAATTAAAACTATTCATCCCACATCGAAAATAACGCATAATTAATTGGTACTAATTTATAGGTATTGTGGGGGTGTTAATCCTTCCTCATACGTAATCGACTCTTAAATCTAACATGATTTTCGTAGACCAAAATTTATCTTTTTGATAAATTTTAAATCCGTTTTTATAGTTTTGTTAAAAACATAAACTTTTGGGTGATCAATCACACCTTAAAAAAGATTGATGGTGATTCTTTTTATTTTTTTTGATTTTTAAAATTCTTTACGTCCGACGATCTCAAAATTATTTATTTTTCTTTGGTGTTTAAAAGCAAATCATAAAAGATATAACATGAAATAAAATAGAAATTAGAAGTCAAAGAAATCCATAAAATTATATAACAACATTTTTTTCTTGGAGAGAGATAAAAATAGAAGAATAAGATAAATATTATAAACATTTCATTTAGTTGGAGCTTTTAAATTTAATTTGAGTTCGTTAATAAAATTCTAAATTTTAATTGATCCGTTTGAAATTTAGTTTACAATTTGTTTGAGTTTTGATTCAAAGGTCCAATTCTAACTTTATTTATTTTCTTTATTCATTTTCATTTATTAATTATTATATTTTTTTATTAATTATTTTGTTTGTGTCCCGTTGAAACTACAAAGAAAAGTTTCATGAAAGACTCATTTAATTTATTTGGATTCTCTTTTATCGTCATTATTACCATTTTCCAATTACTTACTGGAAGACAACGAAACGAGGGCCCAAGCATCTTGTCCTTTTTCGGCAGTTGGGAGTTTTGCCTTTAATTCATACCTTTTTTTTTTTCTTTTGCTCGTACGAATTTTTGAAGAAAACTGGCAACTGCGACATGGCAACATTAATGCTATTTTGAATTAAAAGCATTGCTCCCAACTGCTAGGAAAAGGACAAGATGATGCTAGTGGGACATGGCATGATTAATGCTATTTTAAATTATTGATCCTTTTATTTTTATTTTTTTTCAATTATTTTTTAACAATAACTTTCTCAACTACTTTTTTTTGTTTGTTTTATGAAATTAAATTCTGTATTGAATTACGCCTCATACGATAAAAGATGTAAAGTTAAATTATACTAGAGGATTTTATATTTTATGAAAATTTAAAATTTAATTTTTATATTGTAATTTATATAGTTTTAGTTTTTATATTATTTTAATTTAATAATTTTAGTTTATTCATTAATTTTGTTAAAATTTTTTATTAAAAATTGTTGACGTAGGTGTTAGCTTAACGATGTAAACGTTAATTTTGATTATGTAATATTGATTTGCTGACATAATAATTGAGATAGATAAAATTAATTATTAAATTATACAAATAATTTTTATATTAAAATAAAATTTAAAATTTAATTTTTGTATTAGCATGAAATTTGAAATTTAATTCATATACTCTAATAAAATTTGAAATTTAATTTCTCTAAGATAAAAATATTTTGAATTTTTTTGTAATTTTGTAATTTTTTAAAATATTAAATTCAAAATAAATGCCACAATATTATGTTACAATATTCTATCACAATATTGAAAAATCTATTATAATATTCTATCATAATTTTCATATATTATCAATAAATTTTATCACAATTTTTGTCACACCATGCGAAATACTATTACTAATTTCGTTATTATTTCTTATTATATTTTATCATCAAATATAAAATCTGTTATTAATATTGTCACAATTTTCTATCATAATGATAGTTTAGTGTGTGTGGTCATATGAAGAAAAAAAAAATTTACACAAATTTATTAAAAATCTATCACAAATTTATCAATATATAATACAAATTTATCATTAACTAATTTTAATAAAATTATTTTTTATTAATTTATTAAATGAAATAGAATTATAATTCCATCCCACAGAGGTAAAATTATCTATCAAATAATTTTTATATTTTTTTACATTAAATCTTATTTAAATAATTTTTATAATCAAATCTAAGTTTAAGATTTTAAATACATTAAAATTATTTATAAACTAAATGTGTATTAATTTTTGAATGAAACCTATTATTTAATTTAACATAATTATTTAGATAAACAACAAGATCGGTAGCTGATCCACGTGCGACTGCACTTAGGATTCATGCACCCAATTAGAGCTGATCCAGAGCCAAGCCGGGCCTTTTAAATTGTTTATCAAGTTGATTGATCTGTTAGTTGAGGTGTTGATCATTGACCAAGCTGTTGATTAAGTTGAGTTGTTTTTTTGGGTATTTATTTTATTTTTGTTTATTCATTTATTGTTTTTATTTATTTGTGTGTATTTTTCAAGAAAATAAAAGAAAAAAGACAAGTAACATTAATTTTAAAAATTCATTTTGAACTAAATCCTACTAATATATTGAAAATTTTTTTAAATTAAAATTTTAAAAATTCATTTTAAAATAAAATCTTACTAACATGTCAAAATATTTTATAAGTTTGTTTATAAAATTTTAGAAAGAAAATCCATAAATTTCTACCAATAGATTGGAAGATTTTTATGAGTTTGAAAATAATTTTGTAAAAATAAAATTTACCAATTTATTAAAAGATTATATTGATTTGAAAATAAATTTAAAAAAATTAAAATATAAAATTTTCCTTCAAATTAAATTGTTTTGAAAATGTTAAGACAAGTTGAAATATTAATTTTTTAAGATAAAATTTTAAACAATTAGAAAAAAGTTAAGATATTAATTTTTTCTAAAATTTTGATTAAGGATAATTTTCAATACAAAAATTGTTTTGAAAATTTTTTAGATGTTTTGAAGGTTTAATGGATAACATAAAATTAATTGGTATCATCTTTTAGATAAACGTTATAGGGATGCTATACATTTTCTTGTACGTAATCGTATTTTCGAATTTGATCTGATTTCATAAAATAGAATCATTATTTTAAAGAGCCTGAATTAATTAAACTTAAAATCTCTTTTAAAAAAAATAAATTTGATTAAGGGAACAATTGCATTTAAATAAAAATTTTGATGATAATTCCATATTTTATATTTAATAATCAAATTTACTTACTTATACCTTATAATAAATATACTAGAAAATATGAACTTTCAGACTCCATGAGTTTTTAATTCCGTCATTTTTTTTTAATTAAAAGAAAACTGAAGTAACAATCTAACTTTGCTACACATAAAAAAAAAAAAAAAAACCTTAAAGTATCCATGAATACCGGAAAATTCTGCTTGAAATCCTGTGACCAATTGAAACTACTGAGAAATGTGGCATCAAATACTTCCTTAATTTCTTTGAACTGTAACTATAACCATTTTTCTTATTCAAATCCTTAATGGAAGAGAACTAGATGAGGGCCCAAGCATCTTGTCCTTTTCTTAGGAGTTGGGAGTTGGGAGTTGGGAGATGGGAGATGGGAGATGGGAGTTGGGAGTTGGGAGTTGGGAGATGGGAGTAATGACTTTATTTCACACCTTTATTATTATATTTTTTGCTTGTTCGAAATTTTGAAGGAAACTGATCTATCATTTATCTCAATTGCATTAGATTGCAATTCACAGCTTTCGTTAGTGGGACATGGCATCATTGATGCACTTTTGAATTGATCTACTATATATATATATTTTCAATTATTTTTCTGCATTATTTTATTTTTTGATTGACCTTTGCGGTATACATCTATTCAAGAATCAAAATAATCATTCACGGCTGAAAATTAGTTCAAAGTTTGAAAGTGTTACACATAAATATTAAGTTGCCAAATGGATCAAGATTTAAATTGAATTTTTTTTTTTTAAATAGATAAGCTTTTGTGAATAACTTTATGGCCAAGCCTAATTTTATAATTTTTATTTTTATAATAGTCGACTTGATAGTTATATATATATTATATAAAAATAAATAATACATATGTGTATATTAATTTTTTTATACCTACATGTATCAATTTCAATTAAATATTAAATTAATAAAATCATTTTTTAAGTTTTATTTATCATAATTAACATTTATTATAAAATTTATTTTTGTTATTTAAAAGATTAAAATCAAGATCACTTTTTGATTGAGTCGAGCTTAATAAATCTAAAATTTATTATTAATCTAGTTATGCTCAATCAGAATTAAATTCGATCATAAGCATTTTTAAATAGAATAAAAACCCACTACTTTTAGTTTATTTTAGAGATTAAATTCTGTATCAGATTATACCCTCATGCTATTTAATGACCAAGCATACAAGGGTCCATGATTATTTTTTAGTAATGTTATACAGTGATTAAATATTCATTTTAATTATAGTACAAGGATAAATTTCATTACTTGACATTTCCTTTTTGTATAGGACTAAATATCATTTCATTATATCTGTAAGCACAACTAAATTGCCACCTGCAATTACAATTTCAACTCTCACATGTCACACCTATCCTGTAATTGTTCTGTCATTTTCTCGTAGACAATGAAAAGAAACAACTTATTATTTTAGAGTTAAAGCTCTGAGCTTAATTGAAAGAAACAATGATAAATAAATACATAAAAAAAATAGAATACAAAAGATGCACAAAAATTACAGTGATTTTCTCTTAACGTGAAAGTCATGTTTATTTGCAGATGCTACATATCTTCATTATGATAAAAGAGAGATTACAAACAAACTCCAATTGCACATTTCACCATCTCTCTAACGTTTTTTTTCTCTTTCTCTCTAAAATGTACACCACCTCAAATCGAAAGTCTTCAAATATAAGTATAATTAGAGCAACCAAATTTTTTTATGAAAAATCCCAAAACACCTTTATTAATAATACTCTTACATATAAAATTTGGTCTAGAAAATTTTGTTATCTACAGGCTCTGAGAAGAAAATTTATCATCCCATTCAACTCGATTGATCATATCTCAAAAGTCGATTCACGTATTGATTTTGGATATAGACAATGAACATCAAAATTAATTAGAGTTAATTAGATTCCACACGTCTTAATACTTAAAATATTACCAAGTCTAACGTATTGCATATATGTTGCAAGGTCCTATCTAATGGTAGAAAAATTTTCCAAACACAATTAGTATATATGCTTCAAATACTTCATAAAATAATTTTTTTTCTGTATCCAAATACCATTTGAGGTTTGCTAACAGTAAATTAGTTAAAAAATTTTGAGATTAAAGTCAAATTTGTCTGTATATTATGGTTTAATACTCCTTCTATCCCAAAATAATTATATTTTATCGATTTTCATTCAAATTAATTCAATTTTCATCTTCATTTTTTAAAATATTATATTAAATTAAAACTTTAAAAAATATATTTTGAAAAAATTTGAAGTTCAAAATTTGCAAATCTTATTTTTAAAATTTTATAATTTTATTAAAAATAATGATCAAAATCAAATTAATTTAACCAAAAAATCAATTAGGGACGATTATTTTGAGATGGGAGAATATTAAATTTTATCATTATAATTTCAATTTGTTAATTTTTACACAAAAAAATAGAATTAAAATATTTATAAAATATTTCATTAATGCAAGTGATAAATTTTTTTTTCGGAGTTCAAAGCAATAGAAATAAACTTTGCTTCAAACGAACAAAACCTTCAACTATCCACAAATATTGAAAATTTTTACTTGAAATCTCATTGACCAATTGAAACTACGGAGAAAAGTTGCATCAAAGACTTCTTTATTTTATTTAATTTCTTTGGAGTCTCTTTTATTATGATTGTTAGATTTCAAGTTTGTGCTTGTTACGAAAGTAAAATAAAATTATATATTTGTAATTTAGCTACAAAATTAAAATAAATTGAAAGTATCTTCTATCTTAGAACAACAAATCGAACCCTAAACACTATCTATATTGTGGGGCATACAACACATAGCATTTTAGAACTAAAGTGAACAAAAATTTTAGCTTAAGAGAACCAAGTTATATATTCTTACTGTGACCTCATTTACAATGATATATACTGCAAAGCGAGTGCCATGAGCAATACAATCGACATAAATATCTATCGTTTTTTCATATGATGAAAGAGAATCGACTCAAAAGCAAGGTTTTATATATTTAAGTGGTAATAGCTATTTCAAGATAAACCTGGCACTTAGCAAGTTCTTCTCTCCCTGTGAAATCCACTCGAAATAAAGCAATGACAGAATCCACAATCTGAAAATATGAGCGCAAAAAAAATCGTCAAACAAAATCCACGATATCAGCATTAGACTCCCTCCTTGTTTGATTGCTTACGAATTTAGTCATAAATCTCTACCCACCATAGAGAAAAGTGTTGTTTTGTGCTCTAAAACCTTGTTGATCAACAGGGACATTAAGGACCACAAACATGCCAAGCGAAGTGAGGAACAACATGTAAGAGCAAGACATACAGCATCAAGGTTCGTGCTGTGTCATATATAAAACAAGTTTGAAGTTTGGAATGTCACTACATACTTACTCTAGAAATCTCAGTTATAGGACTTGTCACGTTGTTTAAAGCGGAAAAAAAAAGGGGCATATGCATGTCAAATACTATACTATTATCAACCAGCTATTTCATTTTTAATCAATTATATATTGATGTATGGATTAAACTTGGAGATTGGGACTATTAGCTCAATAATTCCGTTGCTTTCTTCTTTTTAGCTTCAGAATTTTTCTGGTTGGCCAGTTTCCTTTGTTTTTTCTTCTTCTGTTATCTAAGTTGGCTTGTTTCTTTGGTCCTTTGTGTTTCTTGTCTGTATTGCTCCTTTTCCTTCTACTCTAATACCACATTGCAGAAGTCTATCCAAATAATTTGCAGAAAGCTTACATTGTCAGACAAATCCAAGTTTCCAAAATAATAAGATTAATTACTTTTCTCTACAAATTACTTTTCTTTTCAACCCCACTTGTTAAAAAACATGAACATAAAACAATCTAGAAGATATCAATTTATTCATTTTGAATGTCAGAAAGGATACTATAAAAAATTGCAAATGTTAATTTAATAGAATTATCAATGTTTTTAATCCTAAATACAATACAAAAACATTGAAGGTTTACATGATATAGATTTTTTTTTTTTTAAAAAAAGGAAACAAAGAAAAATAGTGCTATAAACAAAAGAATTGATTTTGGGAAGATGAAAAAATATTGGAAACAAAACTTCAAAGCCAAACAAACTCCCATGTAAAATACCTTTTTGGAGACATGGGGTTTTAACATACAATAAGATACTCACCAAAAGTCTGAATGGTTCTTCAGAGATTTTTGCGGCCAAACCAAGAAGCAGATTGTACTGATGCTCATATGTGTATACACGAGCATAAACAACCTTTGCCATCATAGAAAATAACCAATAATTAACATCTGTTTCTACAAATTCAATTAAAGTTCTACTGATATCGATGCTTACATTGTCAAGAACAGCTCCTGGGTCCATCCCAAATCTTTCAGCTATGGGTATAATTCGATCAGTGCATGTAGTTGAAGAAAACACGGTAAATGTAGTTTGGAATTATTGAAGATAATACTCTTATTTTAGTTAACTTCTCACACCAGAGAAACTATAGTAGGTAATTTGAAAATTTAAAAGAATAGAAAGGATACTAAGTTCCTTCAGTATTAATGTAAGCCACTTTTCCATTCCCACCTCGCATGTGTTGTAGGAAGCTGCAAAGGCAAGATAAATATCTCATCAACAAAGTTCAATTTGAATATCGAAAATATGGTAAGCTAATTGAACTAAAGCAATACCATCCACGAAACATAATGTTTTTACCACATAATCTATGTTTTGAATACCAACAAACAATTCTTTTGATTGACAGATAATATTTCAATTTATGATAGACTGAGGAGTCATATTATGTATACTCTCGCAGTCCTGCCTTTCACTAAAAACAAATCCAAGGATAAGTGAGCAAAAGTGATTTGTTGTGCATTTTTATGATTCAGACATAGCATATCTATCATTACCCATGTTAAACTTTTGCAAGGTTTTCTTATTCAAAGAACCAATATGGGACAAATGGAATCTCCTCCAAAATCAAGCAAATAGCACAGGTTGTTTGGAGTTGATTTAGAACTCTCTTCTTTTTTCTTTCATCCCTAATTTCTAAGGATTAATAAAGATCTCACAGTCATGGATCACAAAGGTGAGAAAGGAACCTGTGTAGAAACGCATAGAGTATGTGCCAGTTGTGTTTTGCCTGACCTAAAATTGACAATGAAGATTAGCAGGCAATTCAATGATGCATCAGAGTAAGGATCGAAAGCAGAAAGATTTCAACAGGCAAATATTATATTATATTATCTTATAGTAGTAGTCTATTGAAGTAAAATATCACTGCCATTGTCGCCTAAGTTATCCAAATGCTTCTGTGTGATAGCCAGAGTTTCTATGCCACCTTTAAAAGTTTAGGCATATATATTCAGATTGTTTGACTCTCTATTTATACCAACAGTAAAACAAATTGATATATGAGGTTGATAATCCACCATTTACATCACTTCTCATAATCCACTCTTCAACAGCATTGTTAAATTATCATTTGAATTTTGCAGTCTTTTTCTATTCAACCTTATGGCATTCAATCTTTCAGTTCCTCTACCCTTGAACTGACCAAAAAGTCTATCATCCCTTGTTTAAGCAATACCAACCGAGTAAAGCTTAGTCTAAAAGCATGACAGAAATCTAATTAACAGATCTAAAAGCATTCAATCTACAATACAACCATCAGATCAACAAAAATCTAAGTAAAGCTACAAACTTTTCTTAACTCCATTCAAATAAACCAATAACTGTAGTGAAAATTACAACAACAAATTTGATCTAAAAGTAAACCAAACATAAAATTATTTGCTCATTTCAATGACAACTTCAACATTTTCTATCGCCAATGAGAGTGAAAGTGAAAACCATGACAGAAATATTATGCAAAAATTACGCCTTGCAATTCATCTTCGTAGAATCTGAGATTTACAGCAAAAAATTAATTACGAAAGCGAATCACAGACAATGTTATACGTACTTCCTCTATCAAATTTTTTCTTTTTAAACTTTATTTTATTTTAAATATATTAATATTTAATAATATAAATTTTACCTTTGAAAATTAATTAATAAAAGGCCCTGTTTTATTTACTAAACATGAAAAGAAAAAAAAAAAGGAAAGGATAATTATCGACATACAGAGATTCTACTGTAGAAACCCAGTTCCTTTTATTTTTGCTTACATTTTTTACTGGAAAGACAATAGATTATATCAGTTTATAGCACATGCAAAGAAATTCATGCATGAAATAAAACAACTTACAACATAAACTCAAACCAAATTTATACTCAAAACACACCTCCTTCTACATCAAACAAAATGATAAAAAATAGTCAGACAAACAAAGCAAATGCATTCAAACTCAAAACAAATTTTCATATATCTATCACAAAATTATAAAGAATAAACGATTTAAAGAATAAACAATATATTATAAAAAACCCATCACAAGACTCATAATCAAAAAACACAAAAAAAAAAAAAAAGAAAGCAAAAACCGCAATCCTCACAAATTGTGAGAAACCCAGTAAATTCGGCAAAGATTTGGCTGGCAAAAGAGAAAAGGAGAAGAGAAAAGAAGGAAGAGAAAAGAGGTGACGATCGGCGACCAAGCAAGGCCCAGAATTGGCTAGGAGATAAGAAAAAGACAACAAAAAAGAAATAAGGAAAAAGAAGGAGAAAAAGAAAAAGGAGAAGAAGAAACAAAAAAAGAGGAGAAGCTTTGGAATCTTTTTCTTCCCATATTTTTCCCATAATTTTTTTAAGCCAATAAAGAGGTGTCTAGGCAAATTGAATCAGGGTATAGATGTTATATATAGTTATAGATTACCATTTTTCTTATTCAATTCCTTGGTGAAATACAACGAGACAAGGGCTGGCTAAACATATTTCCTAGTATTGGGAGCTATACCTTTAAGATTATCAAAATTTAAATCTTAATTTTTAAAATAAAAAATTTATCGTTTTATCAACAAATCATATCGTTGATTGATCCTTTTTTTTTTTCAATTATTCTTTTTGTATTTGTCACTGAACTCAACTGTTTAAGTAATTTATCAAAATTAAAATTTTATAATAAGATTTTATATTCTTTTTATCAGATAACAATTTTTTTGATAAATGATAGTTACACATAGATTTTTCATATAAACGCAAAATTCTCCATCTCAACTCTTTAACCATTTACTATTTTCCCTTCTTAAAATATATAGACTCTTTGTTAAGGAAGGGTATTTTCATGAAACCATTAAGAGTACAACTTGTTGGGAAATTAACACACACATGTAGCACCCACGAACAAAATAGTAAGCTCAATCCAATAAAAGCAAACACACAAATATATTTGTTTTGGCCCAACTTAAAATGGGCATACTTCAAACTTAACCAAACAATTAATCTTTAACAACTGTGAGACTTTTAGAATAAGAAAAATCTCCAAACTCCTTACTCAAAATGCACATTACACCTTTTTAACTAGCTTACTCACCTAGCTATTCCTCCTTGGTGTCTGACTAATCTGAAATTACCGCAATCACAAACCAAAACCCAAACATCTTATTTATAAGGATGAAACACTTTAATACCTTTACTAAATTTTCGAATGGTGGGATACCAGATAAACTCAAAACTGTCTTACAACTTTTAATGCTGGGATTAATGAAATTCAAGGTAAATCCCAACAAATCCTCCAATGACTTGAAATCTCTCCAAACACTTCACATAGTATCTATGGGCAAAGCTAACACTCTTACTTCTTCTTCTTTTCCTTCATGCACAGGGATCTTA
>NW_019168270.1:11412995-11474443 GCF_002303985.1 Durio zibethinus
AAAGTTATTAAATATTCCATAGTAGCATTTGTACTATTAAACACCATTAAATAAACAAATTAGTGGCATTTAATCACTAAAACACCTTAAAATAAAATCCAAAAATTAATTAAATATAAATAGAAATCTTTTAGTGGCGTTTTAGGAAATAGACGACGCTATTGAAAAACAAATAGTGACATTTTAAGGAAATGCCACTAGTGTGAAGAAATTAGTGGCGTTTTTAAAGTAAACGCCACTAAATTTTTTTCCCAAAACTGAAACTCCCTATTTCTTTTTGCATTTTCCTTTCCTCTCACAGGAAGTTCTCCCGCTAAAAGTTTTCCCCCAAAATTGAAACCAGATGAATCCCAATCTTCCACGTCAGCCAGCTCTATGCTCTTCGCTCTCCACTCTCCTCGCCGATCTTCAAAACCTTCAAAATAATCAAAACCAATCTCAGAATGGCCTTGGTTCCATTAGCATGGATGATTTTTTGAAAAACATCTACTTGTCCCCACCACCGCCACCAACTACTTCTGACGCTCACCTGCAATTTCCCGGTGCATCCATCACTCTCACTTTTTTTGTCTCTGTTTGATTATCGAGAAACATAGGAAACTCGTAATAATAAAACTCATAGCTCCATTTTTTTCTTTTGGTAAACAAAACGAAAGTTTCAGATTTTTTTTTCTTTTGATGGAGATGCTCTACTGTTTTAGACCTGTACTTAATGGTTAGATTCTGTTTTCTCTTTTGTAGATTCTCAAATGATTTTATCATTTGAAATTTGAGCTTGATTCAATTTTTTCTTTGTTTTGCTCTTTGAACGTAACAAACATCTGAAAAATCAGCACCATGGTTTCCTTGGAAATGTCAAAGCGGAAGGGTGAGCTTTTTTTTTTGTGTGCTTTCTTCGCTTCTTTTCGTTCAATTAACGCTTCTATGAATCTGTGAATTTTATAAGACTTATGCTGATTTGGTACTTGAAATACGATTCAATTTGCATTCCCTAGAAATTTTTGTGAAATACAAATCTCTAGACATGGTGTTTCGATTAGCTCTACCGATAATGGTTATTATGACTGCTTTTAAGTTAGGAAAGTCTTTCAAGTTTTTTCCAATTTGATTTTAGTATTATCCCAAGTATCTGGAAGAGATATTATTATGAATGCTAACTATGGGTGTTTACACTTCATCACTTTTGCAGTGTGCTCTGGTTACTATAGTAATCTCTGCTGTTATAAGTCTGGTAAGTAAGAGACAAGCCTGTGTTGGAACATTTTTAAAACTAGATTATGCCACATTTTATGCTTCAATGGAAGTTGGATCATTAATTTACTGTTTGCAACTCTTATCAAATCTACCAGAATAAAAAGATATTGGTATCCTATAAAGATCTTTGGTTGTAATAAGAAAGATTTTCTTCTTTGGACCATCACAGGTACTACAACTCTATTTCTTGGAATTGAGATTGGTGTCTTTTTTGGGGTAAGAAATTTAGATATAATTAATTAAGAGGTATAATTTTTATTTTATTTTGATACTTCAGGTAGGTGTTTCGCTTGCCTTTGTCATTCACGAATCGGCAAATCCTCATTCGTAAGTGGATGTCAGCCACACCATGTATTTAATTGTCACATGCTATGTTGCTCTTTTTTCCTAGCATTTATGTTCCCATTTTTTCTGATCTTAGATGATATGAGATTATTATTTATTACTATCATCTCTTGGTCACAAAATTGATGATGATAATTTACTTCATTATCTTTATAGTAATGCTCAACATCTTATATTATCTATCAAGATTAACTTCAAGATTCCTCATCCTGGCGTTTGAAGAGTCTTTTTGTTTTTTTCATATATCAAATGCCTCATTGGGCTATGATTATATTTTGGCTTGCTCTTCTAGTTATTTGTTTTTGACAATTTTTTCCCTTAATTATACATCACTTCACAGAGAGCATATGCAGATAAGACCTAACGAGATCTGCAAAATAATCCAGATATGTGGTTTCAAGTTGTGCACATCTTGCAGTTGACAATGAGCCTAAATGCCAAGTTCTTTACCTTGCAGGTCAGTCGAAAAACTATTTGCTTTTTAATCTATAATTACTATTAAGTTAAACTTACTTAAGAGAATTCTAGTTGAAATTCCTATGTTGTGTACAGTGCTTGTTCCTGATAATTTGGTCTTGCCGCTGTAGCTGACTAGTTGATTGATAATCTGGTCTGGTGTTTGGTTTGGTCCCTTTTTGCATTGCTGCAGTTTCTAACTTATTGGTGGACTTCTCAAGCAAGTGGATTTATGATGGAATATAATTGCACATGCTCTAAATTGTAAATAGATATTTGAATAGGTCACATTTGGTTCTTCTTGAAATTAAGATCAAGTTTTCTTTTTCTAACATAGTTCCGACTTGTTGTGTGAAAGAATAGGCTTGCCTCTTCACCCAAGTCTTCAACAAATGATAGCAACGTTGGGTAGAAAAGGTCCACTTGGCTGAGATTCTCACGTTTTTGCATTCATTTTCAATTGAATTTATGTATTCTTCAAATCTATTTTGAAATTCACGATTTTGACCTCTTCATAGTTTTTCAATCAGTTCTTGATGAATTCTAGCTTGTTTTGAGCCCATTTTTTTTGTTAAATTCCTAACTCATAGATCTTTAATTCTGAAAAAAAAACAATTAGCTTCAAATTCCATCCACACAAGTACAGAAAATTCTCTAAAGTCAGGCCTAAATTCAGTTGATAGATTAGTTCTTTGCATGAGTGACAGCATAGCAAGGATCTACTCTCTTTCTTGGCATTTGGTTTGCTTCTTTTTCACTTCATGCTCTTAGATTTACATGTTTACTTGTTAGTTTTCAATTGATAGCATTTATTTTCATGAATTTACCTGCTATTTGGATGATTTCTTTGAACATGCTCTATTTTTTCCAGTTCTGTGTACTGTTTGAGTTGTTAGTTCAATGAGCTAGATTTTTTCTTATTTGATGCGATTTCTTTGTTGAATTTTGTGATAAACTTGTTTATAAATCTTACCTTAGCTCAGTTCTAATTCATTCTCCTTAGAAGTTTCTAGATCTGGCTTTTTCTTTCCTTATTAGTAAAATTCTGATGCAACTTAGTTTTTATTTTGATTTGTTTTAGTACTTTCTTGCGATTTCTCTTTAGTTTCTGATTTTCAAACTACTTTCCATTGTAGT
Organism: Durio zibethinus; assembly: GCF_002303985.1. Next base: position 11,416,188 of record NW_019168270.1, read on the forward strand.
TCTTTATATGCTCTTTTAATTTCCAGCTCATACTCCATTAATTTTGCATCATTTAGACCTAGATTAGTAACTTCAAATTCAATTTCTAGATTTTCTTTTGTTTCAACTTGCGCTTAGAGTTTTTGCATTTTTTTGCTTCACATTTGAAGTTCAAACTTATTCTTGCTTTAGTTCTTCACTTGTCTTTGCAATTTTAAGTTTGATTTCATGTACTTTTTGCCATTTAGATTTAGTTCTAGTTCATGAAATCACTATTTGTCTATAATAGCTTTGTATTTTCAGTTTTGCAAGTTTAGTTGTATTTTGCATTTAGTAAGTATTTATATTTTTTTAATATAAAAAATGGTTTATTATGAAGTGTAAAGACTTGTTTTATTTTATTCAGTAGGTTTTTGAGCACGTAAGTAATCATGGTTGAAAAAATATGGCTGTGTTTCAAGTCTAAACAATCATCAAGTTTATACATTTTAAATTTTTGGTTAATGTATTGAAACAATTTGAATGTCATTGTATTAAACTTTGTGTTACATGTACACAATAACAAATTATGTATTTAGATATTTAAATATTTAGTTTATGAATTTAAATTCGTTTTTAAGAATTTAAAAATATTTATTTATTTTTTAATTTAATTATAATAGTTAATAGTGAATATTGAAAGAAAAAAATAAATTTTCTAATTTAGTGGTGTTTGCAATGAAAAATGCTGTTAAATTTAATAACGTTTGTTTTAAAAAATACTGTTAAATTTTTTCATTTAGTGACACTTGTGTCAAAAAACGCCATTTGTGTTAAAAAAATACTACTAAATTTAGTGGCGTTTTGTGACACAAATGTCACTAAATTTTTTTATTTAATATCGTTTATAATAACAAATGTCGTTAAATTTAACGATGTTTATGTTTGAAAATACTGCTAAATTAGTGGTATTTTTTTTCTAAAAAGCCATTATTTTCTTTGACGTTTTCTGCAAATGTCGCGAATCATTTGGCAGTATTTATAAATGCCACTAAACGTGAAAAAAATGCCGCCAAAAATCTATTCTCTTAGAGTGAGTTTTGGTTAAATGAATATATTTACAAAAACTTATCACATCCATTAACAGTAAAGTTTTTAAACATTACAATAAATATTAACTTTTAAGGTAAATTTGTCAATTTGTGTCATTGTGTCATATTTCGTGTCAAATATGATTTCAAATATAATAAAAATAATTTTGATACGAATACGATACGAATATTTAAATAACATGAATAATCTAAACACAAATACAATATATTTATTATATATGTTACACATGACATAACACAATTATATATTTAAAATTAATTTATTTAACATAACTCAAGTGACATGACATGACACAATTAACACGTTTAGACACTAACACAAATAGACATGATTAGTCTATTAATTTAAATAAAAAATATCATTTAAAATAGTATTTAAATAAAAAATTATTTAAAAATTAAATATTTATAATCTATTTAAACACCAAAACAATACAATAAATACGATTATTAATTTTTTAAGAATTAAATTAAAATAATTTTTATAATTTGTATTTTATATATACTTGCGTGAATAGTACGTATCTTAAGCGTGTCATCACTGTTTGATACAAATACAACAGAATAATATTGTGTCTTAATCTATCAATACGATTAAGATACGCAACATAGTTACACTAAACTCATGCACGATTTTTTCTGTGTCATTTTTGTATCATGTCATTGTGTCGTGTTTAAAATTATCAAGTTTATTTTAAGATATAATAAAAAATTAAAAATAAAAAAATATGAAAAATATGGTAACTTCTTTTGTGGAATTAAAAGATTTTAGTGTCGATGTATAAAAATGAATTCTTTAATTATCTTTCTATATTATTTTTTCTCAATTTTTTTGAAACTTTATTTTGTTGTTGGTCTTATAAGTGTTTTGTTAATTGAATTCAAGGGGTTTAGAATTAGAATTTAGAATAAGCCATTTTTTAAATTTATAAATAGGTCACATTCTAACAAAAGTAATTAGTATGTATATCTTTTATATTGATTGAGAAAATAAGGTAAATTACCTCTTTCCTATGAGACTTTAAAGAAGGAAAAAAAAAAAAGCTTATTTTGACAAATCTCCATTTCATCATACCATAAATATTCTAATATTATTGAACACTCATACAAAAAAAAAATCTACATTACCAGAAAAAGGGCACATGCTGGACCATGAAATTTATATTTTTTTTCAAAGATAAAAGGGATAGGCTATTATTTTACTCTATTATACAAGATTCACAACCATTTTAAAAGAGGGGAAAATAGGAAAGGAAACACAAATGAATTTTTCTGTTTTGATAGAGAGTAGATATAAGTTTTATATTTTCTTTTATCTTTCGATCAAAATTAAATATATTAAAATATATAATATAAGGATTAAAATAACGTACGTAACACTTATAATAATGTAAGTGAATTCTTCTTCATAGATATAAACTAATTATATAGTTGTATTTAGGTTTTTAATAAAAAAATCCATTAGGAGATATAGTTTGCAAGTTTTTTTTTTTTTTTCATTTATTGATATCAATCCAATAAATTATTAACTAGAAAATATTAAATACACATCATTTTTTTGCAGTATAAAAATTTTAAGACTATACAATTTGAGTTGATAAAACAAGCCATATTCAACAAATTTTGATCTGTTACAATTTGATAAGAGTGGATTTTTTTTAATTGGAGTTGGAAACGGAGACAGATTTAGAATGCTCTGCCTCTACTCGCCTAAAGCTAGTATAAAATATATAATTTATTATTTATTTAATTATATACTAATAAAACTATTATTTAATATGTTAATGTAAGATATTAACTTACTAAAAAGTTACTAGTCAAAACAGGATAAATTCATCAGTCTAAAACATTTTTTTATAAAAGAAATTCCCTTTGATTTTGACGATTGACTAAGAATTACCAAGGTTGAACCCACCTCAAAGTTAGAATTAAATCATATATCATATATCATATGATATATAATATTATATTATAACATATAAGAAACCTTATAAGATTTACTTCCATAGATGTTTAGGTGAACAGTTGCTTCGAATGACATATAAGATAATAATAATAATAATAATTACATATTTTTGTCTTTTTATCTTTTTAAATATATAATTTTTTAAATATATAATTATCTTTTTATATTTTAATTTAAATATATTGTTACCAACAAAATTTGTAAATAATAATAATAATTAACTATTGTTATCAATAAAATCTAATTTAAATATATTATTTTTAATTTTAAATGAATTTCTTAATAATCTAGACAATATTGTTTAAAATTTAAAATTTTCAAATGTAATAATATATGATATTTTAAAATAGATTTCCTAATAATATATATGTATATATATATATATATATATATATATATATCTATCCTTTTGAATCTAAAAATCCAAAATATAGTAATATATATTAGATTATTTGTAGATTAATTTGATTACATATGTCCACCCAAATGACAAAATTTTTAAAGAAATAAAGACAAGAAACATTATAAGAATAAAAAAACTCAAAACTTAAAACACCCAAAAAAATCTTTTTAAAGCGAAGAATAAATCTCAAATGTAAAATATATTATTTTTAAAATGGATTTATTAATAGTCTAGATTATTTATATATCATTTTAAATTAAAAAAAATAAAATGTAGTAATATATATTATCCTTAAAATGGATTTCTTGATAATTTAAATATATATCTTTTAAATTTCAAATTCTTAAATGCAATTTTTTTTCTTTAGAGATTTCATAATAATCCTCAGTTATTTGATTATTTTTAAATTTAAAAAACCAAATATCACATATTAGAACAAATAACTTAAAGAAATTCTGAAGGCCAATTATATTTCTCTATTTTTTTTCTTTGCCTTTATGATTGCTTCTTCATATTTTGCAAAGTATAAAGTTACAATTTACAAAAGCATTTATTCTTCTCTTTTATAAGTGTTGATGACATGTTATTTTATAACTTACAAATATCTACATTGAATTTGCTTTTTCTGTAATCACTTTAATTTCTAAAATAGGTTTTATATTTCATAATACTACTGGAAATGGTGATTAAAAATTTTAATTACAAGTCTCAAGTGGTGGTAGCATGTGTAATGATACTATACCACCGGTTTTACATGCATCAATCTCATACAAATAATGATTGGTCGATAGATGTTTTATTACTATGTTTTAATGCTTACTCGCATTTTTCTCTTTCAAAATATATAGAACTCTTAGTTTTCAGGTATGGGTGCAAATAGAGAATAGATGCATATGTAAAGTACTTTGCATGAGACCTTTTATCGACAAACATCTAGATTAACATTTAGCTATATTCTTTGGAAATAGACATTAGTGATTTGATCTTAAAAATGAATGATTACACATATGATATTACATGCTATTGTTTATTTTCTAAGATTTATTAGTTTTTGTTATGTCGATAATTCTCGAAAAACTTGGCTTTTTTTAATATAGAAGAATTTGGTCTTAATTATTAAAATTTTCAATTATAGCTGGCTTGATTTCTTATTTATGTTGGTGAACTGTATAGACTATTACAACTATAAGCACATTTCTCATTTGCAAAATAAAGGAAACATCACACTTGCTGCAAAATATTATTATTATTATAGGCTATGAAATAAAGTACACTTTAAGTACATTATTTAAACATTTAAATTTATTTTTTCTCTAAAATAAATAAAATTAAGCTTAAAATTATATAAATTTGTAGGTATTTAAAATTGACTACACAAGAAAAAAATGATGTAAATGGAAGAAAGTTAATTTGAAATAATGAAACTTTTAGCTTTTATTTTAATATTTTGTTGGTGTACTTGATATTATTATTTATAATATCTTTTGGATATTTTATTTTTTTCAAATAATATTTCATTTTTTAAACTTTCTTAAAATTTTTAATAAAAAATTTTAATTTCGTGATATTTTGATATCTTAATTATATTATATATATTTTACATATATCTTGAATATTATAAACACCTAATTTTATTTAGGACAGTTCAATTTTGATCCATTTTTATATTTGATTTAGATATCTAAATTTAGGCTTATTTAAATGCTTATTGAACATATTTGATGTTAGGCCCAAAAAGATTTTGTTTTGGATCAATTCCTTACAATGATGAGCCATTTTGTAACCCAATGCCAAATTATATAATCCAAGGTCCAAAAAGCCTAAAGTTTAATGATGAAATCCAACCCCATTTTTTAAAGCCCAATTGCATTTCATTAAGATTAATTGATTTTCTTTAATTAAGATATATTAAAAAAACAAACGAAAATTTGAAAAAAGGGAAACCAGAGGGGTTGACTGCCATATTAGTAGCCTCTCCTCACTTTCTCCTCCCACCAAATATTACTTTTTTTCCTCCCCATTTGCCAACCCCATTACAAGAATTCACCCAAGCTCATGAATTGAAAATATAGTAAGCATTGCTACAAATGCAAGCTAAAAAACTTAATCACTTTTCAAACTAAATTAAATGATCAAAGAGGCATGAAAGGGACTGTGATCTAGGAATAAAAAACTTGGACATTCACAACACAAGAGAAGTAGAATAGAAAAAATTTACAAAATCCAAAATATCCAGAAAACTCTAGCCACTAAACCACTCCTTTGATCCCTGCCAACCCCTTTTTTGTAAACCACCCCATAATAACCCATTCCCAGCTTCAAAAAAAAAAAAAAAACCAAAAAATTTGGAAGTAGAAACACAAAAAAAAAAAACCACTATTTGGCACTCGCCCACCCAACCTAAAATACCACCATCCATCCCTAGTAAAACATCCATTAACAACCCCCTTATAAGCCATTCGAAAAACTACCATCACAGCCTCCAAACCCTTACAATCGGTACCTAAATCCAAGAGCAAAAAAATCATTTTATTTTCTTTGAAATTCACCACAAAAATCACAAAAACAACAATCAAAACAAAAAATCACAATCCTCGTTGAGGAACCCAATGCCATTGCAAAAAAAAAAAAAAGAGAGATTTTTTTCTTCAATTGACAAAGAAGGAAAATGGAAAAAGCGGTGGTAAAAAGAAGTCAATTTGGACAAAAAAGGAAAAAGAGAGAAAAAAAGAGGAAAGAGAAAAAAAAAAAAAGGAAAAAAAAGATAAGAAAAGAAAAGAAAAAAAGGAAAAGGGAACCATCGGTTGGGAAAGAAAAGAAAGGAAAAAAAAAAAAGAAGAAAAAGAAAGAGAATGAGAAAAAGATAGAAGAAAAGTAAAAAAAATGGGAACATTCCAAAAAAATTAGAGGGAAGTTTCAAATAGTTTAGGATTGTTAAAAAAAATTCAAAAAAAATGAAAAAAGAATAGGCAATTCGACTTGACTCGTCAAGTCTATCCACCTAATCTGACCTAGATCTACTTAAACTAACCTATGACCTATCCCAGAGAAATGGGATGCCAAACTTAAGCTTTTTTTTATTGGTGCTTTGGGTTCTACTTTGAAAGCTTTATTTGGAGGATTGGGCTGCCAGACTTGAACCATTTTCTTTGATGTTTTGGGCTCAGCTTCAAAGGCTTCATTTGGGTATATGTTTTTTTTTTCTTTCTTTTCTATTTTTTTGCTTATTATTATTATTTGCTTTCATGTCATCACATTTAATTATTCTAACACCTGTTAATATTTTTATGGTTGGAAAAAAATGATAACAATAATAAATAAAATACATATAAAATAATAATAAAACTAACAAGCAATGCATATAATCTTGAAATTTTGGTGTTCAAAAAAGAATAATAATAATGTCTTTATAAAAAAAAGAATGATCTTGGAATCCCGCCTAGATGTTAGAGGAAATTCAAATCATATTTTTAAAGATTAATTTTTTTAAATTTCGTCTAGATGTTGGGGAATTAAAAAAATTTTCTTCACAAAATAATAATAATAATAATAATAATTTCTTTCATCATTGTTTATATTTACTTTTTTACTTGTTTAATAATTTATTACATGCATTATAAATTATCATCTTTAATTCATGCATTTATATTTGGTATTTGCATTTCTTTAAAATGTCTCTCCAAAAGATTAATAAAAATCTATTCTTTTAGAAAAATTATAAAAATCGAGCTTGTTTCAAAAGTTTACCTAGATGTTAAGGATTTTTAAGAGGTTCGTAAAAATCATGTAATACTCTAAAATCCTAAAGCTTGAAACCCTGAAATTTTAAAACCCTAAAATCCTAAAACACTATACGAAACCCTACAACTTTGAGTGAAACCCTAAACTCTATGAGAAACCCTAAAACACTAGATAAAACCTTAAAACTCCAATCATGAAACCCTAAATTTAATCAAAACCTAAATCCACCCAAAACACTCAAAACCATCCCAACATTTTAAAGATTTTTATAAAATTCTTTTATGAAGTAATTTGCTCTCGATTGTCGCCTAAAAAATGGGGTATTTAGAAAATTTTATTTATTAAGTTTTTTATATAATTTCTTAGCCCAAAATAATAATAAGATTAGACAAAAAATGAAAATAAAGGCAGAGTCTTAAATATAAATAATCGTAATTAAACTCTACATAAAGGTTGAGAAACTTAGGTAATTTCTTTATATTTAAAGACTCGATCCCGAAATTACATTTCATCATCATGCATAGCTTTCATTGCATCTATTCATCTTTGGAATGTTGTTTGCATTCATTTTACATGTTTACGTCTTTTGAATATCACTGTTGATTCTTTGTTAATTGCAACACCATCGTTTCTCTGCATAAAATTGTTACAAAAAATGTTATTCAAAAAATAAATTTTGAAATAAAAATAAAATAGCATTCCAAAAGAAATAATCATTAATGCTATGCCTAGATATTATAGAGTTATCAATAATTATCATCTGCAAATAATGTTATTTTTATTTTCAAGGAATATCATGGTGAATTTTAGGAGAAAAAAGCTATCTTTAAAGTTCTACTTAAATATTGAAGAATTTTAAAATATTTCTTTAACCTAAAGATTTCTACAATATTCTTAAATAAAAATTTTCAATAAAATTGATTTTCCTTTTTTAAAAAAATGATAAAGGAAAGTATTTTTAAATTTTAAATTTAAATCATTCTTATTCAAAAATTATAGATAGCACATGATTAATTGATATCAATTTTTATAAATGCCATGGGGGTATTAATTCTTTCTCATGTATAATCGTATTATCGAACTCAACTTTATTTTCGTAAATAAAAAATTATTTTTTTGATAAATTTTAAACTTGTTTTATTATTTTATTAAAAAAATAAATTTTTTAGGTAATTAATCACAATTTTAAAAAATGATGATAATTTTTCTTATTTTTCTTTATTTTTTAAAATTTTCGTCTAACGATTCTCAAAACCGTTACGATAAACATATAAATAATTAAATATTATTAATTTGTATATTTATACATATTTAAATAATTAAAAATAATTCATGCATCACACTACTAAAAAACTAATTACCATATAAGTTTAAATTTCTTAACATAGATGAAAACAAGTCATTTCTTTGTTGTCAAAAATGTCCAAAACATTAAAAAAAAAATTAGTACTAATACTATGTCACCAACCCAGCAATGAACAAATAAGAGTGAAGCTTAGAAACAATGAGAACAAAAAGGCTGTAAAACAAAACAGAAAAGAAAAGCCGCCTATTAGGGTCTACCATTGAATTTAGCTCTAAATTGTGAATAACCCTCTGCCCAAAGTTCCCTTTTGTGGGGTCTGAGTCTGACCCTTTCAGGGCATTGAGTTTAGGCCCTGTATGAAAAACACATATCAAAACAAAACCTAACCCTTTTGTCAGGTTGTCCCTTTTCTTTGAAGACAACCTTAAAAAATGGAAAAAACCCAGACTCATGACATTGAGTTTCTTCCATTTCTTGCACCTTTTCAACCAGAAAAACTACCTTCAAAGATCACAGATTCTTCTCCTTTATTTCCCTTTTCTTCTTCCTTCTAGTGATGGGAAGAGAAGGGGAAAGAAAGGAAACCAACAACTCCCAAAACCCTCCACAAAACCCCCAATAACGAGTCCAAAAGAAAAGCTATAACATCATTAACCAAGCCATATATAAACGAAAAGACAAAAAAAAAATTCTCTTTTTTACGTATAGAGATATTAGTATATTGGTTTAACGTGGGAACAATAGGAGGAGACAATAGCGGAAGATGATGATGATGGGAGGAAACAACCAAGTTACTACACAAAACGAGGGTGGTGGTGGTGGGGGATCCTCAGCTGGCATGAACAACGGGGGAGAAGAAGGTGGTTTGACGTTGAAAAAGGGGCCGTGGACGGCGGCGGAGGATGTGGTGTTGGCTGAGTACGTGAGGACTCATGGTGAAGGGAACTGGAATGCGGTGCAAAAGAACACAGGGTTGGCACGTTGTGGGAAGAGTTGCAGGCTTAGATGGGCTAATCATTTAAGGCCTAACTTGAAGAAAGGAGCTTTTTCTGCTGAAGAAGAAAGGATCATTGTTGAGTTGCATGCTAAGATGGGGAATAAATGGGCTCGTATGGCTACTCAGGTAATTCATATCTCAACAAAGGGTCATCATTTCTTACATATAATTTTGATTTTTTTTCTTTTGGTGGGATTAGGAAAAGGTTGTCATTTGATCTTGTTTTTGTTTTCCTTTGTCTTTTGTCTACGTTGGTGAATCCATTTCTGCATTATCTTCTTTTTCCGTTGTTTTAAAACCAAGTTATCATTTTCATTTTTTCAGTTTGAATCTCAATCTCTGCATTTTGTTCATAATCTGGGTAATTTTCAAGAATTTGATGATTTTCTGAATCAATTATTTTGTTTTCAATTTCTTTGTTCATATTTTTTTAGAGCTTTGAGAACAAAAGTTTAGCTATATTTACTATTTCTGCTTTAGAAACACGTCTAGCTGTTCAGTTTACTCCCTATATGGGAATCATATACATGATCGGTTGTTATTTCAGTTTTCAAACGCAATTTTCTAGCTAATTTCTCTGCCATTCAATGAAAATCCCACATTCTAATAATGGTCAAACTCTCTCCTTTTCCACCAATTTGTAACAATTTTCTCAGTTCTGATTGTAATTTTATCTGTTGTCAAATGCCCTGCAGTCAAGAATGAATATCTACATTTAACATAATCAAAACCCGAGGTTTAATCTGATTAGTTCATATAATTATCCTTAAGAGATGACAGGTTCGAAATTCAAATCTCAACACTTTGATTCCCTTTCCCTATCTACATCCTAAGCCTCCTTTGTAAAAAAAAAAAAGACATAATCTGATGTACTGTGTTCTTGCTTTGTCTACTTTGTAGCTACACTGAATTTAATGAATTTGATCTCATTGACGATCCTGAATTCTCGGTTTTCCATTGATAATATAGCTTCCAGGGAGAACAGATAATGAAATCAAGAACTACTGGAACACAAGAGTAAAGAGAAGGCAACGCCAAGGGCTCCCACTTTACCCTCCTGACGTCCAACCTCTCTATTCCCAACACCAACAAAACCAGCAGCAGCACCATTCACAGCCAAAAACACCAGTCCCTTCCCCTTCAACAACATCAACCTCCTCTTTCTCCTTTCAAACTCCGACGTCTCTCCATAGCTCGATGCTAACAACACCACACCATCTCCATATTCCTCCCTCAGCATCACAACCTCTTCTCTATAATCTCCATTCTGCACCAACACCACCCCCTCTCCATATTCCAAGTCCAGCCTCAACACCACCCCCTCTTTGTAGCCCTTCCCCTTCAACACCACCCCATGTCTCTCCACTCCAATCCCCCCACAAGCCTGCTTTTTCAACCCTGCCTCTTTTTGATAATAATTCGCCTACCCTTGGAACTCCACTTCGCTACAAGCACTTCAGGCATGATGGAAGTGAAAGTAACACTAACACTAACAATCATAATTTTGCTGTGAGTGGAAGCAGCAGTAGCAGTTCGAGCTTTATGTTACCATTTTCTGGTGTTTTCAATCCCCATACTGCTACTGTTACTAGTAGTTCATTGACCCCTCCACACTACCCTTCATATTCCTTGGATCCAATAACACTTGATCTTGCTTCATCCTCAAGGATCCTTCGTCCCCATTTCGATTCAGGTCAATTTATACCAACTCCAACATTTGTCTATCCATTTAAAAAGGAGCTCCCTTCAAACCAATTGTTGTCCCAAGATGGGACTTCAGAGGCTACGCTTGATCAAAATAACAACCAGCACAATTTGAGTATGCCCATTAGTGGGAGTGGATTGTTGGAGGATATGCTGGAGGAGGCTCAGATGCTGGCAAGCAACAACGAAATTATGAGGCAGAACTGTTTAGTAGGGTTCAATTCAAGCTCTGATGGTTTAGCTTCAGGTCAGTCAATGAAATAGTTTTTTATGTTACCAATTTGAATCATATCTGTTCTTCTTTGTTCATATTTTACTTGTTCTTGTCACTACTTTTACTAGACTTCAGTAGATGAATTGCTTTCATCCCTTGCTTCAACTTGAATTCTCTCTTTTCTACGTGTTCATGTCGAAACAATAACACAACCTTGGCTTGAAAATTCAATGCATCAGATGCATAAATAATCTTTTTTTTTTTTCATTTTTCCGGATTTCGATTAATGCCTTAAGTCCCAATGTATATCAATTACTACAAGTCTAAAACATATCTAGAAATGGCAAAAAATTGAGTACCCGTAGCATTTTCCTCAAGGGTTTACTTAATATTGAATCCAGTATCATCATCACTGTCATCATCCGCGTAGCCTTTAATGCAGTAGACTCTTTTGCACATATACCATACTTTTCAGATTATTAAAACTTTTACGAAATAACATAAATGTTGGTGGATTGGAACATTTTAAGAGAAGAATTAAAGCCATTCTTATTTCCATTTTTGAGTGATAGATCTGCATTTGGCAGCATTCTTTTTCTTACAAATAATTATCGCAACACTAGAATAAAAAAAAAAAGTTGTAAGTATTAAGATTTGAATTCAGATTTACTCAATACCATCACTTGGTGACTGCATGTGTGACACCCCAATCTCATATCAGAATATTTTGAGAATTTATTACAATATATAAATAAAGGTTAAACTCATATTTATAAAGAGTTTTTTGTGAGATAAAACCATGAAACTTTCATGTCAATGTGGATATTATCTTGTAGGTTGAATATAGGTCTTTATAGTATTAATCAACTTAGTCAAGTTCCAGATTTATTTATTTTTATACTTTCGAATGCAAGATAGGGATTATTGAAACGTTCAAATAAGGTAGTAACAATGCATGATTGTCCAAGATTTTTGTGCTAGGCATACTTTAATAGAAAAAAGAGGGCAAGTGGGGGTGTCGTTGTTGAGGAAACTTTTACAGAAATAATTTGATTGAAACTTTTAAAAGTCACTATCTCTTCTTTCATTATGACAAGTAGTCATTTTCCTGATCAATGCTTTTAATGCTTGCTTTTCCTTTGATAACAACGTAGTATTGAAATCAAAAGAAGAAACACCAGAACAGATCAACACTACACATGAAGACTACTCGAGGCTACTCAATGCAATTCCTTCTTCCATGCCAATCCTCGAATGGTACAACGACAGTGGGGAAGGCTCCAACGGGCAATCCTCAGTTATAACAGATGATAATCTAGGCCTTGAAATGCACCATGTAGCTTCACTATTTCCTGTTGACATTGCACCTGACCATGGCAGGACTCCCAGCACCAGGTCTTCGGACAACTTTCCTGGAATTTGCTAAGTCATTTTGGAGATGTTTGCCTTTCGAAACAGAGAAAAGAGGGGTTCAATATTGTTGCTTCTTTGCTTGTTTGATATTTGTTCGTATATCTGGTTTGTAATAATGATAATGAAAATAATAACGATCACAATCATGATTTTTTTTTCTTATTGAACTTCTTAACTCACATGTCTTATGCTATACTTTATATCATTAATTGTTAACATATAGTAGTACTTTGTCTTTATTCCTTTCATCGAAGAGCCAAGCTTTCTCTAATCTTATAATTAGTGTAAGTGCTTTTATCCTTTTCTGATCTAAATATGGGTATAAAATTTTTTTGGGTGCATTTGAGTCCGTAAAAGATTGAATCCTAATCACTGAAATTAAAATTTTGATACTAAAACAACAAGTCATATAATTGTTGGCATATATCTTTATCTAAATTTGGATGCCCAATGTTTCCTTCAAAAAAATTTTTATAAGGTGGATTAAGTTTTATGAAAGTTATTACAGAACTTTTACGTAATTTAATTACAATCATAAAATCTTAATTGAAATCAAATTACTAATAAAAAATCAAATTGATCTAAATAGCAAAAAAAGCTTGAATTTTCATTTTAAGCTAGGTGCATGCACTCTTGCAATAGCCAATTTTGAAGCATTTCTTGATTTGTGCAAAAAAAAAAAAAAAAAAGAAGTTGGAAAAATAGAAATAGAGAATTCCAATAGCCAATACCGTAAAAAAGCCTTTATTGTTGAGTCATCTGGGCACTGTCCTTCTAGAAAATCATGCAACTCAGACAACTCTATTTAGGTTTTGGATGGTGCTCTTGCTGTAACTTTTTGTTTCTAAATTAACCTTTTTCTTTAGATGTAAAAGACTAATCCTAATCTGATGAAGCAATTCTAGTAAAAAAATGTTTGATGATAAGATTTCTTTCCTAATCCTAATCTGTGTTTCTCTCTTACAGTAATGCTTGAAACATGTCTAAATTACTAGTATGTTCTCAAAATTATTGCACTAATTGATCTGTTGACAGTTCCAGCAGATGAGTGCACTAATTGATCATATGAAGACTAATATCAAGCTAAGTATTTTCAACATAAACTGAAAGTAATTTGTTTTATTTATTTTATCAATTTCTGATAAATTAATAAATGTTAATTTGTTGTAGACATCAAATTTATCCAAATTAATTTCAAGACCGGATCAAAAGAAATGTTTACATAATTTAGGTTTTATTAGAATCCATCCGGTTCGGTTTATTTGAATATTTTAATTAATTTTTGAATTTATTAGATCACCCATTGAATTGAATTGTAATCAAATCTAATTCCAAATTTTGTTAAAATGATTCGAGTTTGAAAACCCATTGCACAAGCTATTTGGGCTTGAAGGCATGATGAAATTTTAAACCCAACTCATAGTCCCATTTTTATGTTTTTTAATTTCATTTTAGTTGTAAAAATAAAAATTCAAAAATATATAAAAAAATTTTAAAAATAAAATCAAAATCAAATCAGAGCCAATTTTTTTCTTTTCTATCATTTTCCTAATTTGTTTCGGCCTCTAAACACAAGCATTAAATGCTTGTTGCATCCATCGTTCCCCGATACCATCACCACCCAGCCATCTGCCAACTCCATAGATACTGCCACTGCTCCTCTCTAGCTCATAGATTAATGGTTTATTTAGATTAACAATAAAATTGATTTCAATAAAATTAAAAATAACGATAATGATGAAATTAATTATTATAATAATAAAATTAAATATTATAATAATAAAATTAAAATTAATGATAAAAAATATGTTTAAATACAAACGTAAGATAATAATGAAATAAAAATGAAAATATTATTAAATATATTAATCAAAAAAAATTAAAATTTTATTTTAATGTATATTTTAATTTTATTTAACATTTAAAATATTAAAAAAATTAATTATTTAAGGATATAAATAGATAAAAAAATAATATGAGTAGAAATAAAATATTACTTTTAAATTCACTCATAATTGTTTTAATTTTATTAAAATTATATATACGAATAAAATTGAATTAAAAAATATTAATGAGGACAAAAGTGTCCAAAGTGAGCTGTGGTAGCTCACTGCCACTTTTCCCACCAGTGAAAAATTTTTACCTCACTGGTGCCACGTAAGCACAACTGCAACGCAGCCGTGTAATTCAAACAATCAATTAAGATGCAATTGCACCAAAAAGTTACTCCATCACATTATATCACATTGTAATATGGATGTGATTGAATTTAAATGGATACGGTGCGATCGAAAATAATAATAAAAATTATTATAATTATAATTAAAAAAATTATTATAATTATTTTTTAAAAAAATTTATATAAAATTTATATAAAATAAATTTTATTAAAATTAATATTTAAATTTAATTAATAATACAATGAATTTAATTACAATACGATGAAAGTGCGATTGAATCTAAACAGGCACTAAGAAATTTTGATCTTGAAAATTTGGGATTTTATCCCATATTGACTCTAGAAAACAACCATCCACAAACAAAGGAAGAGATTTTCTTCTGGAAACTCTTAAAAGCCAATGCCTAACCTATTGCCATTGTCGATTTAACCAAACATCACACGCCTATTACCACCTTGATTCACACTCACCACTACTTGCAATCCTTCCAACCTCATCGACCTCCAACCCAGACACCACCTAGCTAAACCTAGATCACGCAACACCTAAGCCATTGTCACCACTAAAAAATCGAACCAGACCTTTTTTTTCTCAACAGCTACGAAAAAAGCCTAGCCTATCATCAACATCCCCAAGAGGATCCACAGTTAAAAAAAAGAAAACAACAAAAACATAAGAATCAAATAGCAAAAGGTTTCGGACTTAGAAGTTTAAAAGGGCTTTGGCGCTTCAAACTTAGGTAAGATGGAGATGTAGGGAGGAGGAACAACATATCAAAAGACGGAGGCCATCGAATAAGCCAAAACCGACAAAAAGAAAATTTTGGCTGAAACCTTATGGACTTTTAGGGGTTATTTTTTGAGATTTAGGGCTTAGAACGATGATAAAGAGGTTCAGAGAAACATTTTAAGAATTTTGAAATTTTTTCCGATGCCGAAGATGACTAACGGTGGATGGTATGATGACTGACGCCTAATTCTGGATTAATCATCGACTTCTTCTGGGATTTTTAGAAAGAGACTTTAGAGAAAATTGAAAGAGAAAAAGAAAGGCCAAAATTAATAAAAAAAAAAAAAAAAAGAACTGATTTGGGTTTAAATAGTAGAAGCAAAACGACGTTGTTTTGAAAGGAAAGATTCGTATTCCAAATCAATCTGACTCGACAATCCTCATACTCAACCAAAAAATTTAATTCAATCGAAACGTGAACCGATCCAATTGAACTTCATACTAAACCAATAACAAACCACTGAATTGCTAAGCAAATCGCTCCAAACCACTCTTGTACCGTTCCAAACCACCTGAATTGATTTATAAATCGTTGATCAATTTGACTAGCTATTTTTAGTTTTTATTTTTATTTTTTTCTCTTTTTATTTATTTTATTTTATTTTTGTTATTTTATTTTTTTTATCCATGCGTTTTTTAAATTCTAAACCTTGAAATAAATATTTTGTTAGTAAAAACAAAATTTAGGTTTCACAAATGATAAAATTCAATTCATAATAAAAAAAGAAATCCTTAAGCAAAAATTTTTTTCTAATATTATCAACATATCAAAATATTTTAAGAATTTTTCAATAACATGTTTAATTTATTTTTAAAATAAAATAAAATAATAATTTTTATAAGAATTAAAAAAAAGTGAAATTTTTGTGAAGAAAATTAAAAAAATAAAAAATTAAATTATAGTTATGATAAATAAAAAAGACTCAAAAAATTTGATTTTTAAATATTAAAATAAATACTTTTTTGATCAAAATTAAAGGATAATACAAAGATTAATTAATACCATCTTTTGACGCACACTATATGGGTACTAATCATTCCTTATATGTAATTATATTCTCAAACTTAAATTATTTTTTTAAATAAAATTTTAATTAATTTGAAGATTTTATTAAAAATTATAAATTTTAATAGATGGTTAATCACATTTAATTAAAAAATTGATAATGACTTTTTATTTTTTTTAAATTTATCTAACGATCCCAAAAATCATTATAATACTTGTTGCCCTTTCTTGTTTTCGGAAAAGAAATGATGAGAGTGATGGTAGAGACTAGTCAACTTAGCAACTTAATGTATATATATGCACAGGAATAATAAAACTTGTGCAAATCTGTCTATATTTTGACATATACACAAGAGAATAGAACGAATTCACGTACCGTTCATGTCTAAGCATTTGGTTATTTGATTTATTGGTTAGTTCATCATCCGATTATTCTCAAAGAGCAAGATTGAAAACCCTCTTTGGCAAACATTGTTTATCACATTAAATCGCGTGATCAACGGAAGTTCAATTGTTGCGGAGAGCATTTCGAAAATAAAATCTTAAATATATTAAATTGATATGACCAACTACATTTTTAAGATAGCTAAAAAAATATATTAGATTTAAATAAAATCTAAAAATATTTTTAATCGCATTATAAAAAAAAAAAAAACAACATAATCTTGTGATGAACATTTGCAAATTTTTTTATTTATTTCATCAATTTTTTTATAAATTGATAAATGTTAACTTGTACTCATTGTCATTCTTTTTTTTTTTTTAAGAAACGATGACAGAGATGGTTGAGAATTGAGATTCAACTAGTCAACTAAGCAACTTTAAGCTACTTATTCAAAAGAAAGAACAAAACCTATAGTACAAATCTGACTATATTTTGGTATAAATGCAAGATAATAGAATGAATTTGTATGCCAATCGTCCATGAGCAATTAATTATTCAAACGGAAAATATTTTACCTACAATTTTTTTTAATACAATCCTGCAAATAATTTATTATAAAAAAAAATTTATGAAAGGATCCACCATTTAAAATTATGATTATATAATTTTTTTAATGAACCTATACATTGCTAAATTATAATTTATTAATTACACTACACGAATTATAGATAGATAATATGCTTGCATTCAGACAGTTGTAGCAGATGACTGATCCTTGATCTCTTCTTTCTTGATATCCGAATGTAATATTTTATTCAGAAGAAATTGAGATGCACATCGAGCTGCGTCGCCCAACAGCTGGAACAACTCTTGGTAAGAGTCAAGTGCCAGCTTGATAAAGAAACCAACCCATATCACAAACAAGAACCATCCCAGGTATGGGAAAGGGATCATTACAAGGAAGATTGAGGCAAGTGGTGCGGATAAGTGACTGATATTGCTGATAATGTTAGGGCATTCGACGTCGCGAATTCGGAGCTTGAATTCAGTCACCATGGCTGCAACATATGCTAATGTAGAAATGAGAAAGGCCAATATCATGATTCTGTTGTCATCAAAGGGAGAAACATCGGCTTTGTGGTATTTGAGTATGAGGAATGGAATGAAGGCCGATATTGGGAAGCCTAAAATTGCATGAAACGATGCTGTGTCACCTGAGCTGAAATGTGAAATCAGAAGAGAAAATAAATGGCTGCTTCAGATTATATGTAATTTTGATAAAATCTACCATCTTTTTCCTAAAATTTATGGGGAAAATGTTAAAACATATTTCATATATGGTTCATGCATAATCGTTGATGCATAAATCTACTCTTTTTTAGTAAGGAATCATGCATAAATCATTAAGCCTGACTTAGATGCGGAATCTACGTTTACATAAACTGATTTTCTAAACACGAAATATTAAGCAAAGGATAAGAAGAAAATATACATTTGATAAATTTAAAGACTAATGTTTGCTATAACTTGAACATGATTGAATGTTTCAAGATGAATAAATAGGAAAAAGAAGTCTCCAATTACCTGGCAGGCATTTTTATAAAGCTCTTAGATTTTTCTGCTTCACCAGTGAAAAGATTTGAAGATTTAAATGATATGGATAGCTAGCCGAGAATTAAGATAAATATATACTTATAGGCATGGGTCTAAAGCAAAGCTACCATCAGTTCAAAGCAAATTTTGTATTTGAAACACTAAATTTTCCGTTTCCATTATTTCTAGAAACTCATTATCTATATGGCTAGTGTCACGTTCATACATACCACCCCATGAAAGAAGAAAAACGAGGCTAAAGGGTGCACATAAGTCTAATCAACTGCCTGCTTTGCTTGAATCTTTTAAAACTATAACTAAGAAATTGAAGCCTTTCTATTGATGGTTCAGTTTAGAATAGAGTCTTGACTATCTTTGCTTGAATCTTTTATTTCTATAACTAAGAAATTGAAGACTTTCTATTGATGGTTCAGTTTAGAATAGAGTTAAGAAATTGAAGACTTTCTATTGATGGTTCAGTTTAGAATAGAGTCTTGACTATCGTTAATTAGAAAAAATCAGTTGTTGCCTGACAGAACACTGCAAATTAAACATATAAATTATTAAGTGATTCGTGTTGCTAACATTTTTCAAAACTTTTTACAATGGCATATAACTTATACTAAGATATGATCAAATTTTTGTAAGTAATAGTTTATATTAATTAGGTCAAGTTAATTAGTCCAAATTTATAAATAATTGTTAACTTTCTTGATCGGGCAAGCTATCATATTAACTTTCTAATCCATCTTAAACCGGCATTAATATTTTTCTTTAGTATTTATGACGTGTATATATATCAAGATAGGGTTAATCCTCGTAATAGGAACACATTTTTTATTAAAATTTCATGTATTAGAAATTTTATTCTTGAAACACACTCGATAATTAATAAACTTTAAAAATTTTTGTGGTTCCATGCAAGTTGTTAATATCGTACCAGATAATATTTCGATTTTTAAAAAAATATATTATATATATCGATACCAGTTATTTCAACATATTATTTCAAAATTTTCAATTTAATACAAATATATTAACCACAGAACTTCCATGGCCGATCGACTAACCCCTGGGTCTTGGATAAACAATAAGGTCAAAGTTAGGGTGGTAGAGCAAGAATTCTATAGTTTTTCAAAATTTTCAATTTAATACAAATATATTAACCACAGAACTTCCATGGCCGATCGACTAACCCCTGGGTCTTGGATAAACAATAAGGTCAAAGTTGGGGTGGTAGAGCAAGAATTATATAGTTAGTGCTCACACTTGAATATTATGGATTTGAATTTCATTTTTGTTAGTGGTTTTTTTTTTTTTTGGTCATAAGAATATAATTTTCTTTTAAAAGAGTATGACTTACAATTAAATCAGGACTATTTTGATTATTTGATTCCAATTGATGTAATAAATCGACCTGAACATACTTTAGTGTCAGCCTAACAAATCACCAATCCTTCAAATGTAAATATCTCCTCATTCGTTGGTCAATTTTCACCCTTAAATCTCTAATTTATATCTCTAAATTCTTCGCCGCTTTGAGTGTCTGAATACAAACGAAGAAAACAACTTCGGCTTTTACTTCTAACTGACCTCTTTCCTTGTGATTTCAAGTTCTTGTCCTACAGTTTGAGTTTGGCACCAACAATTTTGAATACTTCCATTTCATATATCAAGCTGCAACATATTATACAATCTGTTGAATGATCAAAGCAACCAGGGATGGTATAACAAAAACAGACTTAAGAACTGGGTTTTGGTTATTTGGGCTATCTGCAATTTTACTATTCATCATTGCAGGAAAAGCAAAAAACACACTTAAACTGAGAAAGAATTGGATTGCCATCGAACCGAAAAGTGTAAAATGGAGATACATACAGAGTTATAGACCCCATTTTATGAAAACCAAGTTCTTGAAAGAGCCTAAATGTGAATCCGAAATTTAATTCAATTGATTCATCTAATCATGTTATCACAGACATCACTTACTATCTAAAAAAAGCCGAAGCGTGATGTTTGATGATATCTGAAGCGTGATGTTTGATGATATCTGAATGGGAGGAGTGAGAAGCAGTGGGGTATTCAAGTGTATCTGAATGATTTCAGTGAAGGAATCATGTGGTGTATTCAAGTGTATCCAGGACCTCTTGAATCAAATTAGAACTGTTTTTGGTCATTCAAGCGCCAATCAAGCCATTTTGTAAAGAGTTCAATCACTTGGAGTGGGAAATCTAGCAAGAAAGTGACCTTTGTTTGTGTCTGTCCCACCTTATGCTTCCGAAAATCTAAATCCGCCCATCTTATGCATAATATATATTTCTACAGTTGTCTAGTGATATTTAGGTTTTTTTTTTTTTTTATCAATTTAAGCGTTAAAGAGACTGAAATTCTGCAAGTTTTCGGATGATTTGCATGACTGGGCAGGGAAGTCATGCAATCTCCACCAGGGCTATGATCGTTTTTTTGTTTTTTTAACAAAAAAAAATCACAATATGATAACAAAGAAAAAAACTATAGAGTTGAAATTTAAATCCCATACTTACTAAATTTCACGTTTTAAAAATGAACGTATGAACCAATTAAGCTAAGCTTCCAATTAAGCTAAGCTTCAAGTGTGAGTGATGGTGATGCTTTAACATGAAGAAAAGAAATCATCAAAAGAGAAATATTCATCACCATTTTCACCCACAATAATGGAAAGAGGGAACACCAGTCAAAAGTGGAATGAAAAAGCCACTAACTCGTAAATCAGATGGCAGTAAATGCTAGCCTAAATATTGGCGCTTATTTGGAATTGCCATTCACACTTACAAAACACCCCCCAGAAGCAAATAAAGAATGGTTAATTACAAACTATTTCCTCTCTTATAACTGCTATTTTTTTTTTTTTTTGTATATAGGAAGCCCCAACCGAGAAATAAGGAATGTAGTTATAGGTGTTGGAATCTGAACTCTAGACTTGTTATGTGCAACTTCTTAAAGACAATTGGATGAACCAACTGAGCTAAGTTCCGGTTCACTGCTAACGGGCCTTTCTCCATATATAAAATGGAGCAGACAACCCAGCAGCCTGAACTCCTCTTTCCCCAACCCCAACCCTGTTTCTACATTTTACATTTTGACAGCTGCTGAGACATTTCTGATTACTAAAAGGCCAAATAGAAGCTCAATCCATTTACTTGTTTCCCCGAGTTTGGAGGAACTGGACTTTCTCAGAAAGCTGCATTCCATAAAGCATTCTTGCCTTCTCCACACCGCCAGTGAACCTCTTTCATCCTCTCAACTGACTTGCAAATCCCGCTGCAGGTCCAGTCAAATGAAGCAACACAGATGTTGCCTGCTTGAGCCTTCCACTCGCAATCTACAGCAATGTTATTAGCTTCAATCTTTTGTTCCACATCCTGGCTTTATAAAATATACTCCTACAACTAAATTGTACTTTATTCTTCATTCTGCTATACTTTACTTTAGAGTGCAGAAAGACAGTCGCACACACACACAGAGCCCTCAGGGGGATGCATACTGTTACCAAATAATTGGTATCACAGAGCCTCCTACCCTTGCTTTCATGTTCATGCTGGAGATTTTTCCTTTTTCTCTTCTTTAAACACACACAAATACACAATGCGACAGAAGTATAACTCGAGCCTAGGATCTCCAATGCTCCACCCAAAACCCCTACCACAAACCACCTTGGCCAACAGCGGTGGATCCATTCTTGATGGTGGGGAAATTTTTTCCTGAACACCCCCAAAATTTTTCCCTGGAAACTCTTTCCATCGATGAAATTAGTAAATCCATTGGCATTGGCAGTTTTATAAATATATATATATATATATATATTTTAAGTGGACACCCTGAACAAAAAATTCCAGATCAACCACTGTTGGCCAAGCCCAGGTGGCTGTTTCAAGAGATTGTGAATGATTGAAAAGATTAAGCTAGATTGAACGGCTCAGGTGGTCATAACTTAAAGCATATGACTAGTAAGAACCAGTTATTGATGACAAGTTTCTTAATCAGATGATTCATGCTGGGATCTGATGATTAAAATCTATATTTATCATCCCCATGGTAGGAAGAGGCTCCAACCGAATGCCTGTTTCCAGATACTAAGAAAATAACAAGGCATTTGCATTAGTTTATGACATTACCTGCAGTACCACAGCACAGTCTGCGGTCATCTATATGCTCAACGTCCAACCCAATGAACCATGATCCCAATGAAACATCTTCATTGGCATACTTATGCAGCACATGCCTGGAAAATTATCATTTCATGAGGAAGAAGTACAGACAAATGAACTTCAAACACAAAGATATAACATTCTCCTTCAGAAGACAGGGAGCTTACTGGTTAATCGATATGTAGGAAGCCAAATCTTTAGAAATGGCATATAGCTGCCCTGTGGCATGGCGGAAATACTTGTTTCCCTCGTCACCGAATTTCCAATATTCAGGTTCATGGTATCTTACTCCCCTGTCCACATAAGGGAAAAAAGTGAGAAAATGGATATAAAGGTCATAACTCCTAACTTTTAACTAAAATGAAAACATTGGACATGCTTGGCTTACTTTTGAGCAAGAACTGGACCAGATTTCATGCAACCAATATAAACCCTGGGCTTGGATCTATGTCTAGCCAAAGTTGCTCCAAGTGTTGCTGCAAAAGCACATAGATAGACCAAATGTAAGAAAATCATAAGAAGAAAAGAGACAACAAGAATCATTTGACATTGTAATCTACAAATCCTCAGAGTAAAACAAATATATATATATATATGATACTAATTGCAACATACACTTTGGTTGCTTCATGAGAACGACAAATATATTAAAGAATATTGGGCTTATTCACTGCTCTGAAAGACTGTTTTCCTGGAATGAAAAACCAGACAAGAGAATGTTGCATCTTTACCTATATTTACATGCACATCATCATCAACTTTGACATAGTAATCGGCATCCCACAAAGCAACAGCAGTGGCAAAGTATGCCTTTGTCTTGGCTGATAATTCAAGGTAACCCTCAACATGCTCCTGCTCAAATGAAATTTTTACAAAATAAAGCAGCATGTAAGATGTTTTTTAGATATCAAAGCAAAATAAAAATGTTATAGAAAAGTTTTATAAGTATGCTCTAGCTTCTATATATCAAAGCAGAGCAATAATGTTGCAGAAGATATTCGCATAAAGCTGACAATGAGCAAGATTGAAGGCAGTACCAGCCTCAGAATGTCACCATGCCTTCTGTCTTCTGCTTGAATAGCTTTATCAAGGATACCCCCTGAGGTAGCACTGTCAATTGAGTGGATAAAAAGTTTAGAAGGATTCCACTTCATCAAAATAGTTTTGACTTCAAACAATGAGAAAACCATATATAAAGCAATAAGATTATAGGCAATGAAAGATATATCCGGTGAATTCTAAGCCCATAAAACAAAAGGATTTATAAAGTTGCCTCCACCTCAACAATTTGTTGAAGCAAAGACCAGAGGATACAAGTTTCTTCATATTGGCAGGATAAAGAAATGTGAACTTCCATCTAAACTAGCTTTGAACTCAATAATGTACCCACCTGTGACCAATTACAAATCGCATTATGATTCCCTTCTCTTCTTCAAGCTTCTTTCTTTCTTCCCCTGGGTTTCATACAGATGAAGGAACAGCAATAATCATCTCAAGAAAATTATTTTAGAAATATATTACATGATACATCAAATTCACTATTATATGGAAGGAAAGAGATCAATCTACAAACCTTGAGGCATCCAACTAGCGCGAACTGAATCTCTTCGTTTTCTGCTGCTAAAAGCGGTATTGATGCCTACAACCATTAAATATTTTCGTTTCCCTCTCGATTCAGGGAATTTCAGGTCATCTGAAATGGGAGAACCATTAATTATAGATTCTTGCATGGCCCTTGCAGCAGCTAACTCCATCTCCAAATTTGATATTGTTTTATCTAGTGTTCTGCATTATATATTCAGTAAAAAAATAAGCCTTCTCTAAATTTAACAAAATCTAACAAAGAAAAAAAAAACCAGAAATATAAACTTACTGAATGGCATGATGAGTCTTTGAAACTTCCCCTATTATATCCTTAGATTCACGCTTCACATCCTTCTGTTAACAGAAGACATCAAATGAGCTAACAAGAACCCAGCAAAAGGCAACAATAGTTTCAACTATTTAAATAATACTCACACTTATTGGATCACAACCCTCTGAAATTAACTTTAGCCTTCCATCGTTAACCCCCGTTTCCCGTGATACAGCTCTATCCTCAGCCTCAGGCACTGTCCACATTCTAATGCCAAAAGATCTAATTAGTTTGGCATTCACATTGGTAAAATAGAACTACAACAGAAAATATAGAGGTGATTCTCAATCTGGGAGTAAGAGTAGCCCATAATTCTTGAAGAAATTCACTCTAACAATCACAACAGAAGCCTCTGATAACACATTTTAGATTTAAAAAAAAAAAAAAAACAACAAATAAAGTGGTTGAACACTAAAATGCCATGTCAAATGAATATTTAGTGCTTCTGCACATTTTCTGGATTCTTGTGATAAAGCATGAAACTGGTCAAAATGTTGAGTTCCATCACTAACTTCCAGTTAGACAGGCTCTTACAGCAGAGAAAAGGAGGAGAGGAGAGCTGGTACAAGAAATCTATAGCACAACTGACAATAAAAACCATTATCGGGGCAGGCCAACGAGGACGAACACCAGGATACAAAGGACACAATAGATTTCATACTTTAATCAGCCCTTACCTAAAATTTGAATGGCTTAATTCAATCTTAATGATAGCCATAGTAAACAAAGTAAATTTTAAACCCACCATTGCAAAAACAGAAAAGGGCAGTAAAACCTCCGTAGTACTCTATGAACTGCAGATCTTTGCATTACACCATCAAACAAAGTGGTCTAATTAATTTCATAAAAAAAATAATGATTATTTATCAAAAGTTTTCATAATCATTGCCACTCATATAATATCCAGAAACAAGCAATAAACCCCACAAACATATATGAACCATGGTCCATGGAACTAATTGAAGGAAAAGAGCTACCGCATTCATTAAATTACATATATAGCCAAAACCATAATCCCCCAAAAGCATCTAATAAAGTAAAAGCAAAAGCAATTTATGAAAATCAGAAACAAAATCCATAAAGCTGATAACTTTACAAGCACCTAATTCACCTAACTGCAAATACAAGCTAGAACCAAATCAAGTCATGAAATTAAAGAAGCTAAAAGATGAGACAAATTTACCCATCAGAAAAGAGCATCCCAGCACAGAAACAGCCAATGCAAAGCAAAAGAGTCCATTTTTTTGTGACCGCGGACTTTGAATTAGGCTCCAATCCTTTACTCTTCCAACTCATTTTTCACAAAATCTCCCTTTTTTTTCTTCCTCCAAAACTAATTAAAATCTAAATCAAAGCAAAACCGATTTCTCATCTCATTTCAACAAAGTCAAAATGACAAAAATTTTAGATCCAAAAATCCCAACTCCAAAAACACTGAAAAACAAATAAAAACAACAATCTTTTATACAGTAAAGTGTATTTCAACACTTAAAATTTGTATCTTTAAATTGGGTTTTGAAAATTCTTGAGCTGCAAAATTGCAGAGAAGAGAAAACTCAAAACTGATGCTGTTTTGGAAAGTTTTTGAAGATGACCCACCAACTTCACTTGTTTGAGTTTTTGAACTTAAATATATATGGACAAAGATATAATTAATATATTCGAATTATGTAGCCGACACTCTTCATTTTTTTCATTTTTATTTTGATTGCTTTGGTCTAAACAAGGTTGGATATTAAACTGTCTGTGTCCTAGTTACGTTTACTGACATTTTAACAACTAGCTGCCGTCATGTAAAATACAAAAATTAATGTATTACAATTTATGTAGCATATTAAATACAAAATAATTTTTTTTTATTTTTTATCAAGTTTATATATTTTTTATAATTTTTAAATTATTTTAGTTTTTGATACCATCTTCGTGTTTTATCTAAAATTTTTTATGTAATGTTTAACTGTAAAATAAAAATGAGAGCAAAACTTGCATGTTTCAATGAGGAAAATTAGGTGAGATTTTTTCTATTTTCAAGACAAGGAACAGATTGGGTTTAATGTTTGAATTGAGTTATACGAATCGGTAAGTTTTTTTATTAACAAACAAAATTAAAACCAATGATAAGGCTATTAATGTCTCGATTTTACTATTAACTTCAAAGTTACAAAATTTTTTCTGTAGTTTTTAGTTTACCAATTGTATAACTCAGAACTGTGGTGACAGATATAGTTTCAAACACAACTGCATGTATGATGTTTGTTTTCTCATTTGCCAGAGACAAGAATCCTAGGAAGCAAAAGAACAATTGTAGAAATAGAGTAACAAATCATATGTCCTAAGAAAGTACTTTAAGAGGAGATTATTTGGGATGTCAAAAATCCTGACTTTTGATGTAATTTCTGCTTGGGTAGAAGAGAAGTTCGTTGAAAATGATGTTAATTATGACTTGTCATGAGAAATATCAGATGTAGAAAATAGTATTTCGTAATATGTTTCGACATTCAAACTATTATGTTATTAAAAAGGATAAGAGAGAGAGAGTAAAAAAGTAAGGACTATAAAAAAAATTAAAAATTAATTCGAAATTATAATATTCGGTTTTTTTTCATATTTTTTTATTTAATTTGAATTAAATAAAAATATTAAATATATATTAAGTTTAAATAAAATTTTAAATTAGGATGTGAAAAATTTTAAAAATCAAATCAAATTAAATTATATATTTTTTAATTTTTTATAAAATAAAAATAATTATTTTATATATAAATATATTAAAATTTTTATTAAAATAATATTTTAAATATTTAAATTTTAAATTTTAAAAATCGATAAATCGAACCGAACTAAATTGATAAAATTCAATTCATATCGGATCGATTTCAAAAAAAAGATAATTCAAATTTAGATCAAATTTTAAAATTTTATTATATTATACGTTATTAAAAAAATCAAATTGAATCTGATCCAAATCAAACTAAATCCAATTGAATTCAGACTGTTATCCCTTATATTAGAAACTAAAAAAAATAGAAAAGTTTTGGTTATAAATACTTTACGTGCTTAATTTGATTTGATTTTTTATATTTTATAAATGATAATGTGATTAATTGAATTATCAAATATTAATTATGATGAAAATCAAAGCTGCTATTGACGTGACTTTCAGGTGTCATTTGATTAGGGAGAATTCACAAATTTTTTCTCAGAATCTTGATGGTAGGTAGTTGATTCTCACATTTGATTCAGAATAATTTGATTATGAAAGAAAATGACAGATTCTCAACTATACTTAATGTCTCAAAATTAGAAACACACATTTTCTTGTGATATTTTAGATTTTCAGGAGAAAAGTTACTTTATTTTCAAATTTGACATAAATAAAAAATTATAAAATAGTCGTTACTCTTTTAAAAAACATGTCTGGAAGTAATTGAACACAGTTGTAGGTTTTTGTATAGAATAAAATAATTTATATTGTAATTAAGGTGTTTGACATAAAAAATACCTTAAATAATCTTTTTATATTTTAGGATTTTGTGTTAATATTTTTATAAAATGATTATTTAAGACATTTCTATATAGAAAACACATTGAATAATTTTTTTATATTTTTACAAATAGATTATTTAAAGCATTTTTATACAAAAAATACCTTAAATAATTTTTTTATATTAAGGTATTTTTTGTACAAAAAATATCTTAAATAATCTTTTTATATTTTAAGGTTTAGGGTTAATAATTTTATAAAAAGATTATTTAAGAAGTTTTTATACAAAAAATACCTTAAATAATTATTTTATATTTTTATAAATAGATTATTTAAGACCTTTTTTGATAAAAAAAAATACCTTAAATAATATTAAAAAAAATTTTAAAGGCATTATTTAAAGCTTTTTTTTATCAAAAATATTTTAAATAATTCCCTCATATTTTTTAACAGTGATTATTTAAGATATTTTTTGTCCAAAAATATCTTAAATAATCTTTCATTTTTTTTAAAGAGGCTATTTAAGGGGTTTTTAGATAAACAGTGCCTTAAATAATACCACAAATGTTTTTAAAGGATATCATTTAAAGTGTTTTTACTCTAAAAATATCTTCAATAAATTTTTTTATTTTTTTAAAATATTGAAAATTATATAAAGCGTTTTTATTAGAAAATTAAAAGGAATTATTTAAAAAATTTCTTTATTGATAATATTTTATAAATAATTTTTTTTTTGCTAAAAAACATCATTTATCATTTAAGTATTTATTATTAATAAAAATTAATAAAAAATTATCATCATATATGTCAAAAAAATTATAATGATTATTCAAAAATTAACATACATAAATTTTTTTAATAAAATGAATGAATTTAAATATAAAATATTTTTAAAATAAAAAAACTTTAAATAGTATATTTTTTTCAAAAATCATATTTTTTTCAAAATTTACAATTTCATGACCGAAATACTCCGATAAGGAATAACTTCAACATTGTTTCAAATAAGCTTAATAATCCAAAGCTATAAGCTTAGCTTAGCTTAGCTTTTCTTCTTGGATTTTGCTTTTGTCCCACAAAGCAGAAATCCATAATTCCAACTGTCCTAAAATACCAACACTTCCAAACATTCATTCAAGGATGCTTGGACACATGGGACACGTGCAAAGAGCACGAGTCCGAATAATGGATTGTCATGGGTTTTCAAGATTTAGGACGCTAGCTGAGCTTCAAATTAAAGTTTAGGGGTAGAGTAGAGATTCAGATAAGGAGGTTAACATGTCAAGTATGGATGGATAAAATATTTTATTTTATTTTAGTTTTTTATATTATATTGTTTTTGTATTTATATTTAATAGATATTTAAATTTAAATTTATTTTTATTTTTATAAATATTTAATTGATATGAATAATTTTTATAATCATAGTTTTTTAAAAAATAAAAGTAAAAATAAATTTTTTATTTTTATATTGCATATTTTAGTAAATTTTTATAAATATGAATTTTTTAAATACAAATATATTAGTTTTAATAAATTTAAAATAAATTTTATATTATTAAATAAAAATTATTTTATTCAATATATATAGAGTACAAAACGAATATTATATTATTTATCTCTTAAAAAATTTAAAATCATATCCATCTCTCTTCTCAATATTTAATATCTATTCATATTTTCGTTAAATAAATAATTAAAATTTTCATCGAGTTTAATAAGATTAACATCTTTTTATTAAGAGATTCATATCAAAATCAAGCCTATACAAACTTGTAAATAAAGGAAAATACATAGCTAGTACCCATTTTCAATACAAATATTTGGATCTATACATGTGCATATTAAGTCCAAGTACTCCAAGTTAAATTCCATGGTTGATGGATACTTCCATTTTTTTGTTTTCTTGTTATTACAAAAAAAAATTTACAACAAATAACTCACTAAAATTACAATGGGAGATTCATGATTTGTTTGATTGAAAGTTGATTTCCAATTAATGGAAAAATAATTTTTTTAAAAAAAATTATAATATAAAAATTTAAAAAAATTATAAGTATTAAACTTGAATCATGAATCTACTAAATATTATATTTTTGAGAATAACGATATGAATAAATGAGAGTAAGATTTGAATTAAAATTATATATATAATTTGCACATTTATATAGCATTTCTCTTGAATGACACAAAGAATTCAAAGATTAGTTGTACTTTCAAATCTCATTATCAATGCAATGATTGTAAGCTAGACTCTCAATTACAAAATTACCCTATCCTTTTTGTTTTGTTACTTGATTTGCAGGGCTTTTCTTCTTCTATTCCTTAACCAAGTTAAAAAAGGAGAGAGTAAAATGTAACATCAAGACATCTAGTTTTGACTTTGGCAAGAAGCCTCTTTATATTGTCTATTTTATATATATGGTTTGAAGACAGATAAAATGTCATAATATCAGCTTGGAAAGGGAATTTGGACCTACCATTATGTGTCTTGTTTGATAATGATCATCAAATCAACCATAAATAAATTTGACTTATGAAAATATTAAATTTTGATAATTTGATCATATATATATATATATATATGTACACACATTAAATCTCCTCTTCATTAAGATATATTCTTTTATTGTTTTTTTTTACAAAAATATCTTGATCTGAAAAAAGAAAAAAAAGTTATAAATGTATACATTTGAATCTAAATTTATTGAATATTATTTTTTAAAAGTGACTACATGATTTATAGAAAATAACTTATATGAAGCTTTTCAAATGAAATTTGTGAAATTCTTTATTAAAAATAATCTAATAAAAATTTTAATAAAAAATTCAAACCGATAAATTGATAGAATTCAACAAGAAAATTAATAATATGTAAACAAATAGTATTAAAAATATCATTTATAATTAAATTTAATCAATACTTATTTAACAGCAAAAATTTTATTAAAATTTTTATTAAAATTGTCTATCTAAAAAAATATCAAAATTTATTAAAATTTTTTAAAAGTTTACATACTTGATTTATGTAATAGAAGCTTTTAATCTATCGATTTTGATTTTCAATTTTAATTTTTATTTAATTAGTTTTAATAAAGAATTTCATGACTTATATTGTTTTATACAGTAACACTAACTATATATTTGCATGTTAGGTTTGTTAATTTTGTTCCTTTAAAGCAAAACTACTCTATTCTTTATTTGACTCGAACCCCATTAAGTAGGTCACAACTAAAGGTGTGTTAAGTTCAGCCCTAGGTCACTTTTTCTTTTTTGCAAATTTGGGAGATTAATTGAGAAGAATTTTTTTTATCATTATTATTCTTCTAATAAATAAGGATCTCTTAGGAGTGGTTAAAGCAAGTTCATGTGATTAATCATCATTCATTCCATCATCTAAGTGGCCCCAAACATGAGCAAACATAAAACATTGAAACCCTTTGGCCTCACGAATGTGGGTGTGAATCACATGAGGTTATTGGAATATCAATGCTGGCTTGATGGAGCAATTGCCTTTAATATTCAAACACAAGTGGAATATTGAGCACTAATGCCTATGAACTTCTCAATTATGGCTTCCACGATAGATTTTAATTTGAAGATATAACTTGAAATTATAATACCAAACCAAACTTCATTGACCCTATTAAAATCCTCTAACTTATTAAGACTTCTAGTAAAACAAGTTGAAATTTTTTTTTTAAAAAGTAGCTAATAGTAATCTAATAATATTTCATTTTATCAAAAAGAACATAACTAATTATTAGTCATGAACTATCCTTACGAACATTTCAAACATTTTTTATTAAAATATTAAAAGAGTTCTTTAATTTTATCGTTTTATTTAAATAATTTTTTATATTTTTATTATATCTAAATAAACCCTTATTTGTTAATTTGTATTAAGTATACTCTTATTTCAAATAAAAAATTAATTTATGTTAAGGGCTTATTAAGGTATAAATTAAAAGATAAGAGTTTATTTTAATACAACTTAAAGTTTAAGAGCTTATTTTGATGCAAAATGAAGATTAAGAGTTTATTTGAATGAAATAAAAATATATAAGCCAAAATAAATAAAATGATAAAGTTTAGAGGTTTTCTTATTATTTTAGCTAATATTTTTTTTAATATTGGTTTTCTATTAAGCAGATAAAATTGAAATGATTGAGATGTGCTAGTTGCTAATTAAATTATAATTAAAAGGTGACATTTTATAACATGTTGAGATTAAAATTTTAATATCTATAATTTTTTTTTTATTCTTAAATTATGGCCTCCTTTATATCTGAAAATTGAAAAAATAATGACTAACCAACATTAAAGTCATAATATATAAGCATAATTAAGCAGTAGTTAACCCAATTTCAACATTTAATAGAAGGCTAGATTAGTACTAGTGAAGCTATATATACACAACCACCCCCATATTGAATATATAAAGATTATTAGGGCCATGGGGTCATGGCCTACTTGTTTCACATGATGCACATGTTGTTACCCACTTGTTCCCATGTTGATGTCACATGTTCACTTTTGTACACTACTTATGGCCCATTGACTTTGCTTCAAATAAAATGAAATTTTTATTTTTTCCACTATTAAAAGATGAAAATTAATATATATCCTAAAAATTTTATATTATGTCTTAGAAATGGATAATTAATTGGTTAATAAAAATCTTGGTGGGTTTTTAGATATTTTTAATTGCATTTATAAAAGAATAAATAATTAAATTTATGCATAACTTATTGGCATCTTCTTAATTTTTTTAAAATATAAAATTATAGCTACTTAAGTTTGACCTTATGGGAAATTTACCAATTTTTTTTTATTATTTTGTAGATCTTTCATTGCCCCAAAACAACAAAAAAAAAAAAAAAAATGGAGGGATGGAAAATCAAATTGGGCTTTTTTCATGAAAAACCTTTGAAGAATTGGCCCTTGGGCCTTGAGGAGGGCCAATCTATGAAAAGATTAGCTCCTTGAACAAATTTTCTATTAAAGCTTTGGTTGTATTGTAAATCATAAATTAAATCTTCACCAACTTCCAAAAAAAAAAAAAATCTTCTCCCCCAAAAAATTTCTTTTAATTTATACAAAATAATTATTTTTCGTTTTGAAAATAAAACATTTATGATTTTTATTTTGCACATTTCTATTAATCACAATAAATTTTTACAATAATGACAAACACTTAATATTTTTAAAACATAATATTTTTATCATATTTTTAATCTAAATTTTTTTCAACTACAACAAAATAAAATTCAACATACATTTTTTTGACCAACCTTTAACGCCATCAAGTGAAGACCCACGTCACCATATGTGGAATTTGATACCATAGTGCCCCACACAATGTGGGTCTTCAAAAGAATTATCTCTCAATGGAGGTCATCATCCTCCTATTTAACCCTAAAATCATTTTAATACACATTTAATGTGAGACTCAATATATGCTTATGTCAGATACAATTATTTCATTATAATTAAATTTAATAATTTAAAATGCTATATAATAATATGATATAAAATTATATAAAAAAATATAAATATAATATATTTTAAAGTTTTAATAAAAATTAAATATACATTTAATAAAAATTTAAATATATATTTTATATTTTATATTTTTATATAAATATAAATTATAATATATAATTTTTACATAAAATATTATATAAATATACAAATTATTAATTTGATTGGTATTATGTTGGATCTCTGTCACATCCCACTATCAAATCTAATAATCAACTTTTGACGCTCCAACACATAATCAACTCTCGTGGCTGACCGTAGTCTATGCCAGGAAAGATCCACGAGGACTTTACAGTCCAATTAATATAATAATATAATTTAAAATTTAATAAAAATTATATATAAATTTAATAAAAATAAAAAATATTTTGTATTTAATATATAATTTCAATTA
Organism: Durio zibethinus; assembly: GCF_002303985.1. Next base: position 11,450,479 of record NW_019168270.1, read on the forward strand.
ATATTAACATGAAATAAATATAATATAAATTATTAAATTATTAAATTTAATTTATAAAAATTTCAACTTTTTAAAATTTTTTTCTAAAGATTTTGTTTTTTTGTGATTACTATTTTGGCTAAAAGTGGTTGGTGGATATTGAGTGACATAATTTTAGTGGAAATTAGTTCCTGGTCGTACAATTGGCATCAACCTAATTTCAAAGTTTTGAAATACTGTTGAACATGTACAAGTCAAGATTCAAATTCAGTTTATATCATCACCTTTAATTTCATAAACCGATTAATAAAATGATAACACATGTTGTATTTTTTTAATTAAATTTTTTATTTTTTAATATATATTAAAAAATATATATCACCGTCTGAATTTCGTTTATAAAATTAAAAAACTTGATAATTTCTTCATTAACAATTTCTTAGGATAGAAAATTTTTGGTGGAATTAGAATGAGTGGCAGCTTTTGACTAAGATGTTAAAGAAATAAAAAAAAAAAAAAGGTGGAAAACATTTTACAATTTGAAGGTTCTGGATAATATAATGTTTTTAATTAATCCTTTCCATATGTTATTGATTATTAATTCCTGGTCAAGAAAAAAAAACCTTATTTATTGATTAACTTGAATAATTTGTGTTTATCTATTTTATTTTAAATATATGTAAAATATAAAAATTAATATATTATAATTTATGTTGATATATTAAAAAAAATTATATTTGATGTTTAAAGTTTTATCAAAATTTTAAATTTATTATTTTTATTTTTTTCATATCTCATCATCTTATCGTAAAATTATCAAAATTATTTATTAAACTAGTAAATTTCATTTTTTTAATTGAAAGATTGTAATAAACTAACGTAATTTTATTAACAACCTAAAATTTGGCACAATTGTACAATCCATGTTGACCTAACACCACCCAAAAAAATTTTTTTTTTAATTTTTTTTCTCTGGAGAAAAAATAATTAAATAAATAAATAAAATTTGAAGGTTATAATGTTAAACGTGTTTCCCAAGTGTGGCCGCCTCACAAACCATGTGAACCTCGTAATCTAATAATAACTCCATCATAAAAATCTAACTTGGTAAATACTGACATCTCAAAGCTTATAAATGTACTTCAACTTTTCTCCTCCACAAATGTACCCATTAGAGCAAAAGGCAAAAGGCAAAAGGCAAAAGGCAAAAAGCTCATTTCTTCACCTTTCTTTCCCTGTCTTTCTCTTTTAAAGCTTGAAGCTTCTGCTCAATTTCTCATCCATGGCAAGAGCTCTGTCAATTGTCAATGGCAACCCAATGTTCCATGTTCGTTGCAGACCAAATCCCAGTCGTCCATGTCCTTTGGTATTGCCTTATAGGCCTCTGAAAGTTACCATGTCATGCAACCAGTCTTATTGGACCTCCATTAACGCAGACATTGAAGCTCATCTCAAGCAGGCTATCACGGTAAGAGAACCTCTCCCTGTTTTTGAGCCCATGCACCATTTGACATTCTCCGCCCCTCGAAGCACTGCACCGGCGTTATGTGTGGCTGCCTGTGAGCTGGTTGGTGGCCACCGGGATCAAGCTTTGCCGGCGGCATCCGCACTTCACCTCATGCATGCAGCTTCTTTCACTCACCGGCATCTTCCATTGACAGAAAGCTGTAGGCCCAAGTCCACGATTCAACATGCCTATGGCCCAAACATGGAGTTACTGATAGGGGATGCACTGGTACCATCTGGTCTCGAACTATTGGCCAAATCAAATGATCCAACGCAAAATAACTCGAACCGGATTCTACGTGTGATGGTTGAGATCACACGTGCCATAGGTTCTCAAGGAATGATTTATGGACAGTACTATGAAGTAGAACTTTGTCAATCGGACAATAAAGGGTCATCTCACATTGGTGAGATCGAACGTCTCTCTGAGAAATATGAAGGAGCATTGCATGCCTGCGCAGCTGCCTGTGGGGCAATATTAGGACGTGGAAATGAAGAGGAAATAGAAAAAATGAGAAGGTATGGTCTATACATAGGAAAAATACAAGGATTGATGAACAGAATTGGAAGCAATGACAAAGATTTGAAAGTTTTGGTGGACGGGCTCAGGAACTTGGCTACCAAAGAATTGACAGGTTTCAATGAGGCAAAGGTTGAAGCAATATCTAGTTCTTTTGAGTCTAATCTGATATATGCTTAGGTCTAAGGTTTTTCATGTGTGGAGAGACATAAAACATAGGACTAGACATGATAATTCGTATATTTATATTATGTAAAAATATTAATAGTTTGTATTTTTATGTCAAATTTTATATAAAAATTATGTGTTATGGTTCATATAAATATAAAAAACTCAAAAGACCTATTTTATTTTTGTTAAAATTTTAAATTATATTATTTTTTGATTTGTTTTTCATATTACATTATTTGTCATATTTTAAATTATTAAGTTTGCAACATAAACCTAAAAAACATTGGCTGTAATATAAACTTTTTTATATGTCCAAAAGTTTAAGTTATTATCAGAAATTGATATACTTTGTGTTCTAGGATTTTAAGTTTTGAACAATGAAGAGAAGTGTTTGTTGTTCAAATAATCTGGTTACCACGATGTTTTCTGCTTCACAAGAACAATGATTTTGTGTGGTGAATATGTGTTCCTGCCAACTGCCAAGAAACTAGTTCTGTGGCCTTGTTTATCTTCTTTGTTTTGTTACTTTTTAATTGGAAGTAAATGCTTGAATTGTTTCTTTCGAACTTGAAACATTGAAAATCTAATACTAAGAAGATACATACTTTATTGAGCACAAAAAAAAAAAAAAAACACCCAAAAATAAGGACCTTAGATATTATATGGAAAGGCCCTTTCACTTTGGATTTGGGTTCAGGGCCAGTGATGAAATGTGGCCATTGGTCAATTCTAGTTGATGTCAATGCAGGACTTAGCAGAGCTGAAGCAGCCCAGGTCCACTTCTCTTTAGCAAAATTATTGACAACATCTGACCAAAATAATTTATAATAAATTCGTTAAATTCGACATAAATAACTTTACTTTGATTGACCCGAATAAGAGATGTAATAGACGAAGCTCAAGAATCCCTTACCGCTAAAAAAAAAATTAAAAAAAAATTGATGACATCTTTCCAGTAGCAATCAGACTTGTTAAAAACGTGCTTTTAAGACTAAATCAATGTTAGGTTTCTTTCAACATCAACCAGATTTCTTCGAAAGAAAAGAAAAAAAATTTAAATATACTGTTTTTAATTAATCCTTTCCGTATGTTGTTGATTATTAATTCCTGGTCAAGAAAAAAAAAACTTATTTATTGATTAACATACTTTGATCACCGTTGGCATCATATCTTATTACCTATCCCTCACCTTACTTACCATTATCGGATGTTGTAAAAAAAAAATAAAAGAGGCATGGGGCTTGTACTTGCATCCCCATGCCTAGTTCTATGCTTTTCCCTCAAGCACATGTACGGTCGGAACTCTATAAATAGAGTTCATAATCAAACTCTTAACGACAGGAACGAGGCAAACATAATAAAAAAGAGGAAGTTGCAAAAAAAAGAATAGAGCTTTTTACCTAAAAAGAAGAGAGCTTTTTACCAAAAAAAAAAAATTCAACATAGTCCTCTCGTAGGGAAGAATCTAGCGTCGATAAGCTTCTTGCACAAAAAAAAAGTTAGTTTCAAGAAAAAAAAAAAGAAAAAAAATAAGGGGTTTAATCGAAACTTCAAGATCAGATCTGAGGAATTTGGGACTCTTTTTGGTGAAAAGTAGGCTGGATCTATGTTTAGGGTGTTGAGAGGAATATTTTGAAAAATTTTAGAATTTTTTGATACCGATGATAGTGGTTGGAGCTCGTTGCCGGTGAGGATTGCGGCGACCATCACGACGGACGGCCACCGATCCCAGGTTCGCCTAAAAAAAAAAGGGAGAGAGGGCGTTTTTTTTTTAGAGGGGGGAAGAAATGATCGAAAAAAATTAAGCTTTTATATAAGCTGTTAATAGCCAAAACGACGTCATTTCAATAAACGCCCAAAACGACACTGTTTTAAGCACCCAGGATCAGCGCGTTAACTTATGACCCGACTCGGGACCCGCATCTCCATCAGCCTCTGACCGGTCTGATTGAACCCGAACCAAACCTCTTAGACCGATCTGAACTAGTACCGAATCGCTGAACCAACCAAACCACACCCAGATCGAGCCGAACCGTCGAACTGCATCCAAACTGTCGAGCCGATCGGATCCGCGTTGACAGGTCTGGTTCAGGTAAAAAATTTATTTATTTATATTTATTTATTCTTATTTTTTATATATTATTTTATTAATATTTATGCATATTAAAATATTTGTATTTAATAGATTAAATGATGAAATATTTTTTATAATTTTGTTAATTTTTAAAATGAACTTTAAAAATAAAATAAAAATAAATTTAGTAATAAAAAATAATTAAAAAATAAGAGAAAAAGAAATTTTTATCTGACGATGAGATTCAAAGGTACTCCTAGTAGAGATACCTACGAAATCTCCAGGTAAGAAGATTTTTTAAAATACTACCAGTGTATTGAAATATTTATAAAAAATTTTCAATACAATAAAAATTTTCTTTTTTTCTTATAAAATAATAATAATAAAATTAACTAATAAATTAAAAATAGGTAATAAAAATGAGAAAAAAGGAAATTTTGTCTAATTATGAGATTTCAAAAGTATTCCGAGTAGAGATGCTTTAGGAAATTCCTAGGTGAGAAGATTTTTTCTTAAATATTACCAGTGTATTGAAATATTTATAAAAAATCTTCAATACAATAAAAATTTCTCTGTTCTTCATTTCTTTTAAATAAGAATAATAATAAAAAATAATAAAATTATCAAAAAAAGAATAAAATGTGTGCATTAACATGGCAATATTCTACATTGCATGCACGACATAATTTTTTACGAAAAGTAAATTTGAGCTTCCAAAGATGGGATTCTAAGGTATTCCAATAAGTGATGTCTAAGAAATCTCTAGGTGAAAAAAAGTTCTTCTGATATTAGCAACGTACTGAAACATTTTAAGAATTATTTCAATAAAAAATGTTTTAATTTATCTTTCTCGAATAAAATTTGAACAATAAAAAAATAATAATAAATAAAAAATCAAGAAAATTATTTTTTCAAACATCGAGAATGAGACTATTTTTAATCAAAATCAAAGGATAACATGTAGTTAAGTAGTACCATTTTTAAACCGGCGTCGTGGGGGTGCTAATCATTTCCCACGCTTAACCGACTCCCTAACCCAGACTATTTCGCAGACCGTGAAATTATTTTTTTAATAAATTTTAATTAATTTTAAAATCTTATTAGAATGATAAATTTTAATAGGTGGCCAATTGTTCATAGCGAAAAAAGATTGGTGGCGACTCCATTTTTCGTTCTTTTATTTTTGTTTTCAAATTCATCGGGTGGGACACAAAACTGTTACGATAGCTTGGCGACTCCGCTGGGGACTGCCTTTTATTTTCGAGAGTCAAGCCAAAATTAACTACTTGTTATCCTTAATTTTTGATTTAAACAGTCTTAATCAATTTCTTAGATTTTTATTTTTCATTTTCAATAAAAAAGGTAAAAAAAAAAAAAAACAAAACAAATCGAAAATAAAAGGTAAAAAAATTCACACACATTTTTTTTACTATTCCTCTTATGTTTTATTTTTTTTGTATATCTATTACTCTCAATAAATTAAGATATATTTGCATACAATGGCACAATGCATCTCATGTATGAGCTCTATACCCAAGCTCCGTCCTTTGTAGGAGGAAGTAAAGTACTTATGCCCTTGTGAGGTGATAACCTCCACAATGGCAAACGAAATACTTCCACTCAAATTGAACCCTTTCTGTTCGTAGCCTATAATGGGTGAGGATCGGGGTGCCTTACTAGTCCAATATGGACGACAGTGAGAAACAATTTGGGAACCTTTAGACACTGTCAATCCAAACCCAGCATATAATAAGCCTAGAAAACCAGCTTTATGTAGAGCCTTGTCCACCTTCTTGTAGGAAAAATCTAAGAATAAAAGTTGTGTATAATACAAAACAAAATAAAATAAAAAATCTCAAAACTAAAAAACAAAAAATATTTTTTTTCTTAAACCACATCCTCACACTAACTCAATTTTGTTTTACTTTTTTTTTTGCATTAATCATATCATACAGTTCTGCATCGAGATATTTGCTCTAGGATATATTTCTCCCAAGAAGTTTTCATAGATCTCATAAAGTTACAGATTTATTCATCCTCAGTCAATGTGCCATGTGAGCCGTATAATAAAGTATATATTTGGTCAAAAGAAGCTCAATAAAAGAATGAAGATTATTTGTCTACCGGTTATGTGTCTAAATTACCCAAAAAAGTGCATTTAGATCTCACACAGAATGATTTAAAAGAGTTAGCTGCTATTTGGGGTCAGTTAAGTGAAGAAAGAAAAGAAAGCTTTTGTAAAAAGTACGGGTAGATTGGATCATTCATTTTAGTAGTGATCGATGAACAGCTAGTCAAGGTAGCTATACAATTTTAGGATCCATCCTATAGATGCTTCACTTTTAATCAAGAGGATTTAGTGTCAACTATCGATGAGTATTCAATTTTGCTCGGGATAGAACTACATGTCCAGATAAAGTATTTACTCAAAATCCAAAATCAGGTTATCGCAAAAAGTAGCCAAGCTTATGAGGGTTAAAGTAAAAACCATTGATTCCTTTGTGAAGCCTAAAGGTGAACATCTCGACATTTGTTGAGATTTTCTTTGAAACTTCATTCAAGGGCATTTAAATTATAATCAAGGTATGGCTGTGTTTGCTCTAGTATTGTATGACATGGTAATCTTTTCAAAAACTTTTGGTTACATTGAGATAACTGTGATAGATTTTTTTGAGAAAATTAAAACCCAAGCAATTAATCCCACTCCAGCAGTCCTAGCTGAAACCATCAAGTCATTAAATTTCTATCGACGAAATGGAAAAAACGATTCATAGGATGTGCATCTTTAATATATGTATGGGTTAGAAGTCATTTCAAGTGTGGGAAGAGTGCATTTTCGAAATAGTATCTATAAAATAAAGCACAAATTGAAGAGTTTTGTAAAAGTTAATGGCCAACATTGAAGACTAAAGAAGAGTGGGTCTTTTTCTTGCGAAGGCTTACCGGGGATGAAATTAAATGGATGGCACCTTGGATGCCTCGAGTACCTTTGTTGTATTGTAAAGAAAATGAGCCGTGGATACTGTTGTTACGATTATAGGGTATTATAAGTTATGCTCCATTAATGGTACTTAGGCAATTTGGTGCAAAGCAGTTTGTTCCTGCTACTAATAGCCTGGTTTAAGTAGAATTCATTTATGGGAAATCGAATCCATCAAGAACTTAGGAATAGTTGATCCAAGCATGAAAGAGAACACGAAGAATGAGGTTAGGGCTTCTCATTGACAAAGTCACTTCTGGTTACCGGATTTGAAAAGTAAGGTAGCCTAGAGACATAATACTCCCTCATGATGACAGCTCATATCAATTGGTTAATCTTTTAGAAGAGGTGTAATTATCAAAAGTTGAGCTTGTTAAGAAAGAATTAGAAGCTGAAAAAGAAGAAATAAGAAGAGAAAATTTAAGACTTCACGAAAAAGTAAGACAATTGAAATATGAAAAGAGATACAAGGGAGTAGATTAGAAAAAGTCATAAAAGAATGGATTTGGCTAATAGTAATTTGAAATATCTATACAAAAAAAATAAGAGGTTACGAGTCCAATTCAAAACAAAAAAATCACCAAGTCTTACCTTACTCAGCAACGCGAAATGGATGAGCTTCGAGAAGAAATGAACCAATTGAAGGGCAAAGCTCAAGAAAAGTAAGAGGAGACCACCAAAGTTTCTCAAAATATTAGAATTGAAAGGGATTATACTCTATAACCTCAGCAAGATTGGTGGAATGCCAAAACGAAAAAGAAAAGTTGAAAGTCATGCTTACAAAAGAGAGAAGAAAGCACTTTAAAGTACTGAATGAAAAGAATTACTTCATCAGGTGATCCAAAGGTTAGAGATACAACTACAAGACCACAAGAGCCATATTTCAATAATAATAGATGAATGGCATAGAAAGAAAAAAGATTAAATCTTCATATGTGATTCAGAAAGAGATGTTTACATGAGATGGAAGGCAGAAAGCTGAAAGAGGTAACAGTACATAAAACACTTGACTAATTAAGTTTGCAAGGTAGTGAAAAAGCATGAGAGATGGTTGAAAAGGTAAAAACGTTAAGAAAAGAAGTCAATCCCATAGGAGAATGTGGACAACGCCTAGTGAACTTTCTAAACGAGACAAATGACCATTATGAACAAGTCAAATACTTCTATGGATATAACTCTATGATGATAAATCTCATGTAATAAAAGTTGTATGGAATCAATAAAAATTTCAATGTTGAAATTCGTCCAAGAGCAAATATCTCCCACTTGCATTCACGCATCATGTACATTATTTTTCATAAAATAAGTAAAAAATAAAATTTTCAACATATAGCATTCTAATTTTTTCTTATTTTTTTTTAAAACAAAAAAAAATTTAATGATAATAAAGGTTCAAGAGTAGATAGTCCATCAAAAATTTTGACCCAACCTACTCGTCATTCACACAAAACTAGGACTCAGACAAAAATCATGAAGTAAGAACAGGCCAGTCGATTTAAGAGAATAGAAAAAGTTTAAGAAGAACTAAGAAGGGATCTCAGCATAATAATTGATATGCTCAGAAAACTTGACAGAGAAAAAGCAGTGAAAAAAAATCCTAGCTTTCAACAGCAATCGTTAAATATGATAAATCCTGTCTACCTTTTAGGGTTTGAGCCACGATCGACCCAACTTTTTCAAGAAACTAGAGTGCTAATTCTACTCCCGATGGATATCCCAATCCTTATCCAGGAATGACATCCACATCTACTCTAGGACAATTTCAAAATTTTGTTAATCCTATCATATGAAAAGACCACATAAGCCAATCTTAGTTCCTGATTTGGATGATCTCAAGAAAAGATAAAAGCTAAGGATACAGACACTTGAGAAAGTGAAAGATACCAATACCCGAGAGAGATAAAGTTATTGAAAGAAAGGCTTAGTACTGTTGGAGGAATGAATTTTTATGGCTCTACAGATGCAGCTAACATTTGTTTAGTTTCAGATGTGATTATTTCATTAAAATTTAAGGTATTTAAATTTAAAAAATATGATGGCATGAAATGTTGAATAACTCATATCACCATATATTATCGTAAGATGGCAGCACATACTTATGATAAAAAATTATTGATGCACATATTTTAAGATAGGCTTACGAGATTTACAGCTAGATGGTATATCCAACTAGACAGGACTCGTATTTATTCTTAGTAAAAGCTCACAAGAGCATTTCTTACACAATATCAACATGTTAGAGATTTGGCTCCAAATCATCTATCTTTACAAGGTATGAAAAAGAAAACAACTAAGAGCTTCAAAAAATATCACAAAGATAGAGAGATATAGCTGCACAAGTTTAACATATTCTTATTGAGAAAGAAACAACTGTTTTATTTGTGAATACCTTGAAAGCATCGTACCATGAGAGATTGATAAGCAATACAACTAAGAACTTTACAGATATAGTGCTATTAGGTGAAATCATTGAAAACACCATAAAAAATGGTAAGCTCAATGTAGGAGAAACAAGTGGAGTAAGAAAAGATAAAGCTCGTAAAAAAAAAAAGAATGAAGCTCAAGCAGTGAACTATGTGGGGTAACAATTCAAAGGTTTCACACTTTATCCTACACTAGTCTACCAAACCCATTACCCTTATAAAAATAATATTACATCCATTCTTTATCCATACTAGTTATATCAGCAATTATCACAACCAGCTTATCTACCTCATTTTCAGCCATCCTTTTAGACACCCACCTAAATAGTCTTGCTGCACCGACCAAACCAGAATGGAGACCTAATCCTAATAATGTTTTGAGAGCCCCAAGAACTACCCAAAAAAAAATCACGTTAGATCTCATACCTATGACATATATAGATCTGTACCCTCAACTTATTGAGAAACATTTATTAGCCCTTGTTATTGTTGAGCCTTCGAAACTCTCATTTCCTAAATGGTATGATCCCAATGCATATTATGATTAGCACTATGGAAATTCAGGTCATTCTACTGAGAACTATATTGCTTTGAAGTATAAAGTGCAGAGGTTAATCAATGAAGGAGTGTTACACTTTGATACCAGTCAATGAAGAACTCTAAATGTTAATGAAAAACCCTCTGTCGAATCATACTAAACCATCAATAAATGCTTTGATTAATAGGCAAGCAAGCTATATGAAGAAAGGTGTAGAAGAAGTTAAAACTTCGATGGCTAAAGTATTTGAATCCTTAGTCAAAACTGACATGTTAAAACTAGTAGAGCTTCAAAATCACTCCGAATCAATTAACTCAATTGAAAGATGTGACTTTCACAAAGGTGCTTTGGGGCATTCTATTGAGAATTGTCACCAATTTCGTTAAGAGGTACAAAAGTTGATGGATATGGGTCAGATAGAGTTTTACGAAAAAAGAGAAAAGTTGATGAAAGTTGAAGTGTCTACCATTGATTCAAAGAATAAATTTATGCATAGACCAATAACAATTTATTATGATGAGAAGTCAACACCGAGGCAAAAAAAACCCACATCCCAACCAATAGTGATAATTAAAGTTTCTAGCTCTTTTTTATATCAGAATGATAAAGTAGGACCATAGAAGTACGGTTGTGATATTGTAGTCAACCTAGATACTGCGAACATAATAGATGTAGAGGCATGACTCGAAGTGGGAGGTGTTATACCCCAGAGGCTCTAAAAAAAGCTAGAAAAGAGAAAGCCAAGGTAGGAAAAAAAAAGTCAAAGTGGTCTTGACATAACCTCAGTAAAAAAATGTTAGAAGCCAGTCTCTGAGAGTGAAGCATGTGAATTTTTAAAGTTAATAAAATATAACGAGTATAAATGGTAGAACAGCTTACAAGATGCTAGTTAGAATTTTGTTATTATCATTATTACTCAGGTCAGAGTCGCACTGTAATACTTTACTGAAGGTGCTAAATCAAGCATATGTATCTCACAATGCTTCTGTTGAATATATGAAACAACTTGTTAATAATCTGACAATTTCAAATTATATCTTTTTTAGTGATGAAGAGATTCCTCCTGAAGGTTGAGAAAGTACCAAGGCTCTTCACATTATTATGAAACGTAAAGGTCATATAATGGTTAAGATTTTGATTGATAATGGCTCATCTATCAATGTTATACTTGTGATTACTCTGACAAAACTTCTTGTTGATGGATCTTATATGAAACCTAGTCATATGATAGTGAGAGCCTTTGATGAAACCTGAAGAAAGGTACTGAGGGACATAAAAAATTTTAAGTTATAGATATCTTTCATTCATATAGTTATTTATTGGGTAGGTCGTGGATCCATATTGCAGGTACTGTTCCATCCTCATTACATCAAAAAGTCAAATTCATTATTGAAGGGAACCTAACATGTGTGGCAAGAGAAAAAGATTTATTGGTAACTCAATCGATAAATATTCTTTATGTAAAATCAACAGATGAAGCTCTGAAATGCTCTTATAGATCTTTCGAGATTGTCAATGCAACATATATAGTTGAAAGATCTAAATTGTATTCATCACACTTGTCTATGATAACTAAAATGGTAGTCAAATAGCTTATCAAGATGGGATGGTAACTTGAAGTCGAACTTGGGAAGAACCTACAAGAAATCACAAAGCCATCGACCATATATGAAAAAAGAGACAAATTTAGCTGAGATATAAGCCAATAAGAGGGGATAAAATAAGAATGGTGAATGAAAAAAGAGATAAGAGGATAGCTAAATTTAGGGGACATGAGCCAGAGTCAGAACCTATGGTCATTCCATACCTTTTATGATTCCTTTTATTTAAGAGGATATATTTATCCAGATTTATAAAAAACCCTAATGCAGGATTCGTGAAAGAATTTTCAGAGCTGGTCATTCAAATGGTGGATGATAAAAAAAAGAAGAGTAAAAATAAATAGCTGTTTATGTATCTTTAAGTTTCAGATTTTGAGCTGGATAATTAAAAAGTTATAGAGTTGTCTGTTACCTTTAAAACTTTGAAAAAGTAATGTACTATGAAACTTTAAATCCGTAATTACTTTCTACGAGTATTAGAAGATCTTTTATGGTGTGTTTATGTTTATCATTTTAATAAAAGACTTAGAAGATGCATCCATATTTTTTTTATTATTTTCATCTTCATCTTGCTTTTCTTCTTCTGTTTCCATCATTTTTTTACCATTCTATTTTTGTGTGTCAATATTCTCTTCATCTTACCCTTTGTAAGGTTTCAAATAATGAACACGAAGATAATCATGGCAATAATCTTAGATTTGATTTCAAAAACTTAATTTATATTAATAAACTTGATAATGAAGAAGATTCAGATAACTACACACTGTCTCTTGATTTGTTAAAATTAATAGAATTTGAAGATAAGCCAATTAAACCTCATCAAAAAATTATCGAATTAGTGAATATGAGAGATGATGAAAACAAAAAAGAGGTTAAAATTGGTATATTTCTTTTACCAGCTGAAAGATAGAAGCTAGAAGAGCTACTTCAAAAATATGTAGATGTGTTCGCGTGGACTTATCAAGATATGTCAAGACTCAGCACTGATATTATAGAGCATAAGTTACCTTAAAAACCAGGATGTAAGCTGATACAGCAAAAGCTAAGGCGCATGAAACCAGATATACTGTTAAAAATTAAAGAGAAAGTGAAAAAGCAACTTAATGCTAGATTTTTGGAAGTGGAAAAAATCCTGAATGGGTAGCCTACATAGTGCTAGTTCCTAAGAAGGATGAAAAAGTGAGAATGTGTGTCGATTATCAAGATCTGAATAGGACAAGCCCTAAAGATAACTTTTCTCTATCTCACATTAATACTCTAGTGGATAATATTGCTAGACATTCTATATTTTCCTTTATGGATGGCTTCTCAGGCTATAATCAAATCAAGATGACTCGAGATGATGTGGAAAAAACTATATTTATGACCATGTAGGGATATTCTATTATAAAATCATGCCTTTTGGATTAAAAAAATACTAGTGTTACTTATCAAAGAGCCATGGTGACTCTCTTTCATGACATAATGTATAAAAAAATAAAGGTATATGTGGATGACATGATTACGAAATCTCGTGAAAAAAAGATCATGTAGTCAATCTTAAAAAACTATTTGACAGGTTAAAAAGATTTCAGTTGAAGTTGAATCCCGTTAAATGTATATTTGATGTCAAATCAAAAAAACTATTAGGCTTTTTGGTCAGTGAAAGAAAAATCGAAGTGGACCCAGATAAGGTACAAGCCATCCAAACTTATCTCCTCTTCGTACCCCAAAAAAAGTATGAAGTTTCATAAGGAGATTGAACTATATTGCTCGTTTCATCTCTCAACTCATCTACAAGTGCGATCTTATTTTCAAGCTTTTTAGAAAATATGATCCAAGAGAATGGAATGATGAATGCCAATAAGCTTTTGACAAAATCAAAGAATACTTATCAAATTCGCCCATATTAGTACCACCTGTTTCGGAAAAGCCTTTAATCTTATACTACTTGAGCAAAAAATCACTGATTATGAGTCCAAGTATTCACCATTAGAGAAGATATATTATGTATTAGCCTGAAGAACTTGAAGGCTTAGACAATACATGCTTTATCATACTACTTGGCTCATGACAAAGCTGGATCATATTAAATATATCTTCGAAAAGCCCTCATTGATAGGAAGAATAGCGTAGTGGCAAGTTATACTTTCAGAATATGATATCATTTATGTGATTTAAAAAACTATAAAAAGAAGTGCCGTAGTCGAGTTCCTTGCTAAACGTGCTGTCAAAAATTATGAACTAATGAACCTGAAGTTCCCTAATGATGATGTGATGGCCATTGAAGAAAATGAACCTGTTGGAGAGTCTTGGAGGATGTATTTTGATGGAGCTATTAATACTTTAGGTCATGGTATTGGGGTAATTTTAATATCTCCTGATGGGCACTATTATCCCATTATAGCTAGGTTAAATTTTAATTGCACAAATAATGTGACTGAGTATAAGGCTTGTGTTATGGGTCTGCAAGTAGCAATTGAAAAGAAAATTAAAGTATTAGATGTATTTAAAGATTCAGCTCTAGTCATTTATCAGTTACAAGGAGAATGGGAAACCAAAGATTTCAAATTGATACAGTATCATAAGTACATTCTCAGTTGGTTAAACAATTCGAAGAAGTTCAATTTGAGCATTTGCCTAGAGAGGAAAACCAAATTGCTGATGCACTAGCTACTCTAGCTGCAACGATTAAAATAGATGCAAATATTGAAATCCAACCCATTAAGCTGGATGTGAATGATGAACCAACACATTGTTCAGGTGTTGAAGAAGAAGTTGATGGGAAGCCATGGTATCATGACATCATGCAATACATTAAAAGCCAGCAATACCCAGAACATGTAACAGAAAATGATAAGAGAATTATTAGAAAGTTGGTTATGAGTTTTTTTCTTGATAGAGACGTCATCATACTCTTAAGGTGTGTGAATGTAACTGAAGAGAAGAAGATTATTGAAAAAGTACATGATGCAGTTTGTGGGGCACATGTAAATGGCCATATGATGGTTAGACAAATTATGAGGATTGGATACTATTGGTTGACAATGAAAAGTGATTGTATTGATTATGCCAAAAAATATCATAAGTGTCAGATCTATACTGACAAGATCCACACTCCTCCAATAGCATTGTATGTTTTGACTCCTCCATGGCCATTCTCTATGTGAGGTATGGATGTCATCGATCCTATCACTCCAAAAGCTTCAAATGGACATAGATTCATTTTTGTAATAATTGATTACTTCATAAAATGGGTAAAAGTCACATCATACACTAGTGTGACCCGATCTATGGTATGTAAATTCATTAAAAAAAAAAGATAATATGTAGATATGGGCTTTCAGAGACAATTATTTTTTATAATACCAAAAATTTGAATAGCAAAATGATGAATGAAGTTTGCACTCAGTTCAAGATTCATCACCGTAATTCGACATCATATCGTCCAAAGATGAATGGGGCAATGGAGGCTACAAATAAGAATATGAAAAGAATCTTGAAGAAAATGACTGATACTTACAAAGATTGGTATGAGAAGTTACTTTTTGCTTTACATGCATATAGAACATCAGTCTAAACATCTACTGGAGCCACTCCATTCTCTTTGGTATATGGAATGAAAAGTTGTGCTACTGGTCGAAGTGAAAATTCTCTCGCTGAAAGTCTCGATGGAGGTAAAATTAGAGAAAACAGAATGGGTTTGAAATTGCTACGAGCAGTTGAACCTCATTGAAGAGAAAAGACTTAAGCACTTTGTCATGGTCAATTACATCAAAAGAGGATGATGAGAGCACATGACAAAAAAATCATTCCCGTTGCTTTAGAGAAAGAGATTTAATGCTGAAAAAGATCCTTCCAAATCAACATGATAATAAAAAAAAATAGACACCAAATTGAGAAGGCCCGTATGTGGTAAAAAAGGCCTTTTCTAGTGAGGCATTAATTTTGGTAGAGATGGACGAAAGTGATTTACCTACTCCAATAAACTCAGATGCTGTGAAGAAATATTTTGCTTGAAAGAAAAAAGAGAAAAAAAATAAAAAATAAAAAATAATAACTCATCTAAGCTAAAAACCTAAAAAAGGTAACTTGGATGCGAAGAAGAAGCACATTCCATAATACAAGGGTAAGTGTAGTTTAATGAACTTTGAAGGATCAAGAAAGTCATCTAATTTAGTTTTAGAAAAAGAATCTGAGAATATTTTGTTCATGATTATCTTATGATAATTATTTGGGCACCTTTGTTTCAACTTAAATACTTTACCATGCACTTGTTACCAGTCTAATAAAATATGATATTTTTCTTTTGGAAATAACACCTATCCATTCTTTTATTCTCATTTTTTGTCCTTCATACAAATAAAAAAAATGTGTGATTTTATTTTATTGGACTTGGATTTAAAATAATGAAAAGAAAAACAAACACAAAAGATCTTAGCATTATTTTTTAAAAGTTAACAAAGGCAAATGAAAAGGGATGAGAAAAGCATGACAAGGCATTGATGTTGCAGACTTTTGAAGAAGAAAAATATTATGGTCAGATGTTAAGAACATATTGGTCATATAATAATTATGATAAAAAAAAGCCAAAAAGCAAGAGATTTTGAGAACTTTTTTACTACAATGAATAATTTTAATTACATTACATGCATTACATTTAGAGCACTTAGTACATGCATCCATGAGCAGTTTTAATAAGGATAGAGACTTTCTATTTCCTAATGAAAAATAAGATCAAACAAAAAATTTCAAAAGAGAGAAATTTACTTGTTAAAAAATGAGAACTCGATTTGAAGAACATATGAGATTGATTTTAAAGTTGATGAGCCTCTACTGAGATGAGCTTTTTCAAGATAAGATTTTTAAAGTTGTTAAGCCTCTGCTAAGAGGAGCTTTTCCAAGATAAAATTTTAAAGTTGTTGAGCCTTTGCTGAGAGGAGTTTTTTCAAGATGAGATTTTAAAGTTGTTGAGCCTCTGCTGAGAGGAGCTTTTTCAAGATGGAATTTTTAAAGGTATTGAGCCACTGCTAAGAGGAACTTTTTTCAAGATAATTTTTAAAGTTGTTGAGCCTCTATTGAGAGGAGCTTTTTAAGATGAGATTTTTAAAGTCGTTGAGCTTTTACTAAGAGAAGCCTTTTTCAAGATGAGAATTTTTAAAGTTGTTGAGTCTTTACTAAGATAGCGCTTTTCAAGATGAAATTTTTAAAGTTGTTGAGCCTATACTGAGATGAGCTTTTTCAAATGAGATTTTAAAGTTGTTGAGCCTCTGTTGAGAGAAACCCTTTTCAAGATGAGATTTTTAAAGTTGTTGAGCTTCTATTGAGATAAACTTTTTCAAGAGAATTTTAAAGTTGTTAAGCCTCTACTGAAAGAAGCCTTTTTTCAGATGAAATTTTAAAGTTGTTGAGCCTCTGCTAAGAAGAGCCCTTTTCAAAATGAGATTTTAAAGTTGTTGAGCCGCTGCTAAGAGGAGCTTTTTTCAAGATGATTTTTAAAGTTGTTGAGCCTCTATTGAGAGGAGCTTTTTAAGATGAGATTTTTAAAGTCGGTGAGCTTTTACTAAGAGAAGCCTTTTTCAAGATGAGAATTTTTAAAGTTGTTGAGTCTCTACTAAGATTAGCCCTTTTCAAGATGAAATTTTTAAAGTTGTTGAGCCTATACTGAGATGAGCTTTTTCAAATGAGATTTTAAAGTTGTTGAGCCTCTGCTGAGAGAAACCCTTTTCAAGATGAGATTTTTAAAATTGTTGAGCTTCTATTGAGATTAATTTTTTCAAGAGAATTTTAAAGTTGTTAAGCCTCTACTGAAAAAAACTTTTTTTCAGATAAAATTTTAAAGTTGTTGAGCCTCTGCTGAGAGGAGCTTTTTCAATATGGATTTTAAAGTTGTTGAACCTCCATTGAGATGAGCTTTTTTAAGAGAATTTTTAAAGTTGTTGAACCTCTGTTGAGATGAGCCATTTTCAAGATGAGATTTTTAAAATTGTTGAGCCTCTGCTGAGAGGAGCCCTTTTCCAAGTGAAATTTTTAAAGTTGTTAAGCCTCTGCTGAGAAGAGCCCTTTTCAAGATGAGATTTTTAAAGTTATTGAGCCTCTGCTGAGATAAACTCTTTTCAAGATAAGATTTTTAAAGTCGTTGAGCCTCTACTGAGAGGAACTTTTTTCAAGATGAGAATTTTTAAAATTGTTGAGCCTCTGCTGAGATGAGCTTTTTAAGATGAGATTTTTAAAGTTGTTGAGCCTCTATTAGGATTAGCCCTTTTCAAGATGAGATTTTTAAAGTTGTTAAACGTCTACTGAGATGAGCTTTTTTCAGGATAAAATTTTTAAAGTTATTGAGCCTTTACTGAGATGAGTTTTTTTTTCATATTTTAAATTTTCAAAAGTTGTCGAGCCTCAAGTGAGAGGAGTATTTTCGATTTAATGAGAAAAACTTTTTGAGTAGTTTATGTTTAAAAAGAAGAGGAAACGAAAAAAAAAGAAATATATTTTTGGATTTCGGACAAAATTATTGTCTTTGTATTTGTCTTTGTCCTATTCTTGATTCTCAACAATGTGCAAAGAAGGGCAGCTGTGGACATCAAATTTGTCCAAAAAAAAAATAATAATATTAAATACAAAATACAAAAAATATACCAAAAAAAAAAATAGAACATAAAGAAATGAAGGATGGCAGTGGTGCCTTCCCTGGCACCACTGCCACCATACGTTACTATCCATCCGTCACCTTACCCTACCACTCATACTCTGATCACTTATCCCGCTTGTCATAACGTCTAGATCCGGAGATCTATCGTGAGATATTAACTTAAGAAGTCGCCACTAATCTTTTTTTATCTAAGTGTGATTGGCTACCTAAGAAATCTATCCTTTCAAGGAACATTTAAGTTTAAGGGTCCCTAAAAAAATAGGTTCGGGTCTACTAACCAGAACAGGGTTCGAGAGTTCGGTTATGTGTGAGGAAAGTTATAGCACCTTCATAACACCTATCAAAAGATGGTACCGGCTTAATTTTGTGTTATCCAATAAGCTTTAAAATTTTATCAAGTAATTAATTATTATAAATTATTCTCAATTGACTCTAATACTTTTAGCAAAAAATTAAAAAAATTCCCTCACCTCAAGAGTATGCAAGAAAACTACTATTTCACTTGCAAAAGCTCCATCGTTGGATTATTTAATATTAAAAAAAAATTTAAAAATACAAAGAAAAGAAAAAAAATGATTGCTTTTATGTAGGAAAAATTGATACTTTCAACTTTTTCCCAAAACATTTTTTAAAAATTTTAATTTCGAGGAAAATTGATACTTTCAATTTTTCCTCAAAAATCTATTTTTGAAAACTTATTTTTAAGGAAAATTTATACTTTCAACTTTTCTCCAAAAATATTTTTAGAAAGTTTATTTTCAAGGAAAAGTGATACTTTCAACTGTTCCTTAAAAATATTTTTTAGAAAGCTTATTTTCAAGAAAAATTGATACTTTCAACTTTTTCTTAAAAATATTTTTTAGAAAGCTTATTTTAGAGAAAAATTGATACTTTCAACTTTTCCTCAAAAATATTTTTTTTGAATTTTATTGAAAGAAAATAAAATAAAATAATAAAATAAAATAAAATAAAAATAAAGAAAAGTAAAATAAAAATAAAAATAAATGAATATTAAACAATTCTAATATAATAATAATAATAAATAAATAAATAAAAACCTGAGAACGGCTCGACTTAACGGCTCGATTCGGTTCGGCTTAAAGAAGAAAAACGGCTTGAAGACGCGACTCGGAGTTGTCGGCTCGGCTCGGCTAACGGCTCGGAGACGCGACTCAGGGGTGTCAGCTTAGCTGGGCTAACGGCTCAAAAACGCGGGTCGCGCGCAGGTTGAAAGCGGATTGACGCTCAGGTAGGGTCGGATCTTGGCAAAACGCGCGGATCCTCTAGGTTACTAACGCAAAAACAACGTCGTTTTGGGGAGGGTAGATAAGGCTGAAGGTCAATTTTTTTCTCAAAATCTCTTCTCCCTCTTCTCTCTCTTCCCTTTTTTTCCTCTCCCATATCTCTAAACGAACGAAGAACTTCGGTTGAATTCTCGTCGGATTCTGGAAATTTTCATCCGAATCTGAGTTTTTCGCCAGAAGTTCGTCGAAAAATTGATTGGTTTCTGAAAATAGGTGCTGAAAACTGGGAATCTGGTCGAAAAATTCAAACTTAGCCGAAATAGTCATCGAAAAATTCAAACTTCGTCGAAAAATTCAACAAAAAATTCACCAAAAATTCTAAAAAATTCTCACCGATTCCTAATGCTATTCTAACCCACAAAAACTCTTTTTTAGCTTCCTTTTTTTCTCTGTATCTACATTTCTCTATGCGTTTTCTTCTGTTCTTTCAGCACCTATTTATAGGGATTGATCAAAAGAGTTTCTGATCAATCTCAACTCTTTCTTGGATTTGGATTTAATCTTTGAATTCAATCCCAACTCTGTCAATTCTCAAATCACAGCCAAATTCATTCCTATTTTTTTATCATAATCCTAATCTTAACCGAAAATTAATCAAAATAAAAAGATAAATATATTAATAGATAACAAAAAAATAGATAAATAAAAGAAATAGATAAATAATAATAATAATAAATAAAGTAGATAAATAATATAAATATTAATAGATAAAAAAATAAAAAACAAAAATATATATTAATAAATAGACAAATAATAAAAATAAAAATAAAAGCCCATTGGGCCAGCTAATCGGATCCTGAATCAGACCTAATAGGCTTAAGCCCAACTATTGGACCAGGCCCAATGGCCTTAGGTCGGGACCAAATAAGGTGTCTACACCGCTGCCTAGGCCTACCACTATCAGATGTTACCAAAAAAAAAAAGAGGCATGAGGCTTGTGCTTGCATTTTCATGCCTAGCCCTATGCCCTTCTCTAAAGTATATGCACGATTGGAGCTCTATAAATAGAGCTCCTAGCCAAACCCTTAACGAGAGAAACGAGAGAAACAGAATAAAAAAAGGAAAGCTATAAAAAAAAGAAGCTTTCTGCCTAAAAAAAAATTCAACACAGTCCTCCCCGTAAAGAGGAACCTAGCATCGAGAAACTTTTTACACAAAGAAAAAAAAGTCAATTTCAAGAAAAAAAAAGAGAGAAAAAAAAATGGAGAGGTTTAACTGAAACTTCAAGATCAGATCTGAGGAATTTGAGACTCTTTTTAGTGAAAAAAAGGTCGGATCTATGTTTAGGGTGTTTAGGGAAATATTTTGAAAAATTTTAGAATTTTTCGACACCGATGATGGCGATTAGAGCTTGCAACCGGCGAGGATTGCGACGACCGTCATGACGGATAGCCACTAGTCCCAGGTCGATCTGAAAAAAAAAAAGAGAGAGGGCATTTTTTTTTGTGAAGGGGGAAAAAATGATCGAAAAAAAAAATTTTGGGCTCTTATATATGCTGTTAATAGCCAAAACGATGTCGTTTCAATAAACGCCCAAAATGAAGCCGTTTTAAGCACCCAAGATTAGCACGTCAACCCGTGATCCGACCTGGGATCCACACCCATTTCTTTATCAGTCTCTGACCAGTCTGACTGAACCAGAACCAAATCGCCTAGATCGATCCGAACCAATACCAAACCGCTAAACCAATCAAATCGTGCCCAGATCGAGCCGAACCGCTAACCGCACCCAAACCGTCTAGCCGATGGGATCCGCGTTAACGGATCTGGTTCAGGTACAAAATTTATTTATTTATTTATTTATTTTATATATTATTTTATTAATATTTATGCATATTAAAATATTTATATTTGATAGATTAAATGATGAAATATTTTTTTTATAATTTTGTTAATTTTTAAAACGAACTTTAAAAATAAAATAAAAATAAATTAATAAAAAAAATAAAAAAATATTTTTTATCCGACAATGAGATTCAAAGGTATTCCGAGTAGTGATACCTACGAAATCTCTAAGTGAGAAGATTTTTTAAAATACTACCAGTGTATTGGAGTATTTATAAAAAATTTTCAATACAATAAAAATTTTCTTTTTTTCTTATAAAATAATAATAATAAAATTAACTAATAAATTAAAAATAGGTAATAAAAAATGAAAAAAAAGGAAATTTTGCCAATTATGGGATTCCAAAAGTATTTCGAATAGAGATACTTTAAGAAATCCCTAGGTGCAAAGATTTTTTCTTAAATATTACTAGTGTATTGAATATTTAATATTTATAGAAAATTTTAAATAAATAAAAATTCATATGTTCATCATTTCTTTTAAATAAGAAAAATAATAAAAATTTATAAAATTACCAAAAAAAGAATAAAATGTGTGCATTAACATGGTAATATTCTGCATTGCATGCACGACATAATTTTTTATGAAAAGTAAATTTGAGCCTTCAAAGGTGAAATTCTAAGGTATTTCAAGAAGTAATGCTTAAGAAATCTCTATGTTAGAAAAAGTTCTCCTAATGTTACCAACGTATTGGAACATTTTAAGAATTATTTCAATAAAAAATGTTCTAATTTATCTTTCTCGAATAAAATTTGAACAATAAAAAAATAATAAAAATAAAAAATCAAGAAAATTATTTTTTCAAACACCGAGAATGAGACTATTTTTAATCAAAATTAAAGGATAACACATAGTTAAGTGGTACCGTTTTTAAACCGCATCGTGGGGGTGCTAATCCTTCTTCACGAGTAACCAACTCTCGAACCCAGACTGTTTTGCAGACCGTGAAATTATCTTTTTAATAAATTTTAATTAATTTTAAAATCTTATTAGAAGGATAAATTTTAATAGGTGGCCAATCGCACCTAACCAAAAAAGATTGGTGACGACTTCATTTTTCGTTCTTTTATTTTTGTTTCTAAATTCGTCGGACGGACATAAAACCGTTATGATAATATACTAAAAAAAAATTTTATATTTGATGTATTATCAATATGTAAATTTTATACACTATCAATAAATGATGATACCATTTTGTTAAAAAGAAAATATCAATAATTAAATTAGATGTACAAAAATTAATATTTTTTAAATAACTTATTTATTAATAAGGTGACATCATTTATATACTTAATTCTACCACCTTTGTTTTTTTTTTTTATATATTTTTTTGGTAAATTCGTCTCTTATCTCATTAATAAAAAACATCATCCGATTCACTAATAATATATATAATTTATATACTAAAAATACATCAAATATAAATATAAAAAAATAATTTTTTAGTTTTTATTAAACTCGTGTTTTTATCAAAATTTTAAATTTATTTTTTTATTTTTTTAATTTCAATTCACCATATCGTAAAGTTATCAAAAATATTTATTGAATTAGTAGGTTTTAGATTTTTTTAGTTGAATGATTGTAATAAACTAACGTAATTTTATTAACAACCTAAATTTTGGCACAATTGTACAATCCATGTTGACCGAACGCATGACCCAAAAAGTTTTTTTTTTTTTCTCTCTGGAGAAAAAATAATTAAATAAATAAATAAAATTTTAAGGTTATAATGTTAAACATGTTTCCCAAGTGTGGCCCTCACAAACCATATAAACCTCATAATCCAATAATAATTCCAAAAATGGTCATTATAAATATCTAACTTGGAAAAAGACCGACATCTCAAAGTTTATAAATGTACTTTAGCTTTTCTCCTCCACAAATGTACCCATTAGAGCAAAAGGCAAAAGCTCATTTCTTCACCTTTCTTTCCCTTTCTTTCTCTTTTAAAGCTTGAAGCTTCTGCTCAATTTCTCATCCATGGCAAGAGCTCTGTCAATTGTCAATGGCAACCCAATGTTCCATGTTCGTTGCAGACCAAATCCCAGCCGTCCATGTCCTTTGGTATTGCCTTATAGGCCTCTGAAAGTTACCATGTCATGCAACCAGTCTTATTGGACCTCCATTAACGCAGACATTGAAGCTCATCTCAAGCGGGCTATCACGGTAAGAGAACCTCTCTCTGTTTTTGAGCCCATGCACCATTTGACATTCGCCACCCCTCGAAGCACTGCACCGGCGTTATGTGTGGCTGCCTGTGAGCTGGTTGGTGGCCACCGGGATCAAGCTTTGCCGGCGGCATCCGCACTTCAGCTCATGCTTGCAGCTTCATTCACTCATCAGCATCTTCCATTGACAGAAAGCTCTAGACCCAAGTCCGCGATTCAACATG